>QVOB01016558.1:0-14858 GCA_014839585.1 Pseudomyrmex concolor
TAATATTGTATTTATTATATTTTATCTGTAGAGAAATATGTAAGTTTTTTTTTAATTAGAATGCATAGGAAAATGAAAGAAATTACATTTATTGTGTAACATGTTTCTGTACATGGTTTCTATTTGTGTAGTTATACATGGGACAAGAATCTTCACGTATGTCTACTTCTTACGATTTACTGGCGCGCGAAAGCTGGGAAGAATCGGAAGGATCCGACAACGAGATTAGCGGACCGTTGTTGGACAGCAGATCGCTAGCAACGCACTTTACTTCGAGTCTGTTTTTGGACCGGGATCGAAAGACACCGACCAAACGGACGTTCAAGTGTTCCTATTGTAACGAGGTGTTCGATTGCCCAAAAGAGCGTAGAGTCCACAGCACGACAGTGCACAAAGAAGCGATTCCCAGTAGCAGTAGAGACCAATTGGATCAACCGGAAATGAAAGATATCAAGTTGTTGGACAATCGCGTGAACATGTTCGACGATCTGTTCGTGCCAAGTCTTCACATGCAGCAGATGTATCATCAGCAGCCACTCTTGCATCAGCTGCAGCCGCCGCCGCAACCTAATTCGGAAGTTGGTCTAACAAAGGCTGAGAGTGAGCAAAAGATCGGTGAGAATTTGGCGTTACCGTCGAATATCGAAGCGATTTGTACAATATGCAATCAACGATTCAATAGCGAAAAGTCTCTGCAGTTACATCACAGACGCATGCACATCGCCGAAGTGAACAAACGTATACGCGAGAACGCTAAGTGTCAGATATGCAACGAAGAATTCCCGTCGGTGTTGCTGTTTAACGCCCATCTAAAGATACACCCGTTGGAGTGTGGGCAGTGCGGCAAGTATTTCTACCGCAAGCAAAACTTCAAACTTCACATGAAACGACATTTGGGTATTAAACCGTTTCCGTGCACCGTATGCGACAAAGCGTTTCTTACCAAGCAGAAATTGGAAGAACACACCAATGGTCACACCGGTAACGCGCCAGTAAAGTGTAGTCTGTGCAACGAGACCTTCCGCAGGTATTCGAATTTAACTCAGCACAAAAACCGTCATCATCTCAATATCAAGAAGAAGCTCAAGGACTATATATGTCACTGCGGCGAAGTGTTTCACACAAAGAAGAAGCTTGCTTGGCACAAAGAGACGCACGATGAGAAGCCCAAGGCGTGCACGTACTGCAACGAACGTTTTATCCACATGTCCAGCCTGACGCGTCATATGCGTCGTGCTCACAATCGGCGATTCGTGCCCGACGCTCAGCGTGAAAGTGAGAACGTCGAGTGCCCCGTTTGTAATAGCATCTACTTGCGATCGTCACTAGCGGTGCACATGCGCGTTCACAACGGCGAACGGCCGTACGAATGTCAAGTCTGCTCGAAGTCGTTCAGCACCAAATGGAATCTGCAGTTGCACAAGTGGACTCACGCCGCCCGCAGCACCAAGCCGTTCAAGTGTAATCAATGCAGCGCGGCGTTCTACCGTCACAGCGACTACACGGCGCACATGAACTCCCACCGAAATGTACGGCCGTATACATGCAACTACTGTGGCGCACAGTTCATCCGTAAGTACAACTGCCTGCGACACGTGAAGGAGCATGAAGAGAACAAGGCGTACACGTGCGACGTGTGCAACAAGACCTTCCATCGCTCGTACTATCTGAAGGAGCACTTGAGAGTGCACTCGGGCGCGCGACCGTACACGTGCCACATCTGTGGCAAGTCCAGCGGCACCAAGTCTAATCATAACAAGCACGTGCGAATTCATCACGCGCGTGAACCTGTAAATACAGAGAACTAAATAAGGATCCATTAGATCGTCCATCATGTTCATTGGACTCTTTTGTTGTCGCGGTCGGGACTAATTGATGAATGACTCGGCGCAGTCGCCCGATCGCTGTACTTACAGCGATATTATAGTGAATGTTTAGGGACTGGAACTGTGCTTTTACGTTCTTTTTAACAAGATATTGGCCGGTATTCATAGTCCGATCTGGAATATAAGATTAGACCTTGAATACCGATTATCGAGACTAATGTGTAATATTTCGATGAGCTTGGTTTTCGACTATCTTGAAAACTAAACTCGCTAGAAATACATCACGGTGTCGATCGTAGTTTTTAACTTGATTTAGAATTACAAGACAGCTCGAATTAGAAGACAGCCTTAATGATAGGCATAACATTGCTGTCTGTTTTATTATTATTATTATTATCATTATTATTAGTATTATGCAAAATTATGAAATTTAATTATTTAGTGTCGATTTTAGCTTTAGTTGTCGATGTGTTTTATTGTGCTCGATGTGCAGCACATAATGTACAATAGCGTGATAATGACGTAAGATTTAAAGTCACCGACAATGAACGCTGAATCTGAAGTCTACGTTGCGCTGGTTCTACTGTTTATTTTTATTCAATTTCTCACATAAGTATACATACTATATATACAATACGCTGCGTACATTTTTAATAATTATTAAGAATGTGTAAATTTTTTATATATTCGAAGAAGTGTCTTACGATAGCACTTAAAACATTGCCATACGTAGATTAACTCGGAGGCGTGATTATCGTTCGTTTTAATTCAAATCTAGATAATTTCTCTCATTTTATCTAAAATTTCTTTTAAAACTTTATTACGTTACTATATTATATTATTAATTCTCTTTTAATGACTTTAATCTTTATTTCCAAAAAAGATCTTTATTTCCGTTGTTAATGCATTTTTCATGCATGTGTTAAAAATGTGATTTAGTTTGTGACTTCGATATGAGATGTTTTTGACCCTTAGATACCCAAAATCGGCAATATTCAAATACGCAAATAAATAAAATATTTCAAAGGTTTCTTTATTTTAAACAAGATAGAAATCCAGAATAAAAAATAAAAAAAAAATAAAAAAATGAAATATATGAAAAATATATAAAATATATATGTCAAATACATTATACTTATTTCGTATTTTGTTTGTCAAGTTAAACAAAAAACGAAAAAATAAGAACAAAATATAAGTAAAAAACAAAAATGTGTACATATTGAAACTATTTTTATTTCTTTTTATTAATTTCCATTATCCATAATCCATTGTTATCATATCATATATTAAAATCTGAGTTTTTAACGTTTTCTCTACTTTTTCGTTTCTCTATGAGTATGATGTTACAGAGGTATCTAAGGATTAAATAAATAAATTATTTATGTAATATATCAAGTACAATCTTGAATATAATAAGGGTTGGGATTTTATCATGTTACGTGCTGTGTTGTGAACGTTTGTGCACGACATAGATCCAGTGACTTGAGACTTCAATTATCTAAGCTAATGAAAAGTTTTTAATAAATATTAATTGTTAACGATGTATAATGTCACAAAGACTCTTGAGTAGTTCCTGCGAAGGAAAGGCTACACAGTGAAGAAACACATTTGCCAACTAAATAGTAATTATATAATTAATCTAATCAATATTTACAACTTACACAGAGGTACGCAGCACTTTTGTGTCGATAGTTGTAAAAACGTTTTTTTTACGATATCTATTTTACAAGAAAAGTGCATATTGCAAGTTTTCGTGCATTATTTACTCAATATAAGTCCAATATAAAATACGAGACAGCTTGTATCAATTTTATGTTCAATTTTCTACACACACACATACACACACACACACACACAAGGGGGCCTATAATAATATTATGACTAGCGACTAATAATTATGGCACACATAATAATTATGGAGTTTAGTTATTCTTCTATATTTATATATTTTTTTGCAATGTGTATAAGATCGTATTTTATTAATTACTATAATTCTAAGACTGATCGATGTTGGTTCGCTGTGTACATATTGCTCTCTAGTATAAAAATCAAAATAATATCAAATTCACATCATGTGCTTCTCTCTTTTGTTTTGCTAGTGTTTTGGCAATAATATTGTTATTCGAGAAGGATATAAGTTCAAAAACACATCATATTCTACTTTTTACGCTCTTAAAATAAGAGTTTTTAAAAATTTTTTATTCGACCGAAAGTCTGCATATTAAATAACACATTTTAATTAATATACTAATTAATTAGTATTTTTTTAAAACACAATTTAAACTCTACTTTACAACAATCCCTATTTCACAAAAATGCTAGGATTTTATTTGGACTTATTTTCTTCTGATATTTATTATGATGTTAGCAGATAGTAAAGTATGTCTGTGCATCAAATCACACATGCTGTTCGCAAAACTAAACGAATGTAATATATGACATGTACAATATACATGTTAAGAAAATATGTATGCTTGTGTGAACATCAAAATGTAAGAATGGTTTGGCGTTTGTAAATTGAAAATGTGTCTAATTAGTTCAGTTTAGAAGATTTTCAACGAGCGACTCTGTCTGACTTTATAACATAAGGGAGCAATATTGAACAGAGGATATAAAGCTGTCTGAAATGACACAGAATTGACATACAGATTAACGCATGTTTAATTGACTTTATGCAAAGTTGTTAAAAAAACAAAACAAATTCCAACTATTAATTTCAGTAGAGGCAATCAATGAAAGAAGTGGATTATAAGAAATACTTAAAAATTTCACGAATATTTTAACATCTAGATAACTATTAATTTCGATGAGTTTAAATTTGTTAATAATTATTTTTTTAATGCAAAACTCAATATGTTACATATGCTAAAATGATAAAATCCGCTAGAAAAATATTAACCCTTTGTACTTGAAATGTTTGTCATTTGATGACAAGTATTTCAGATGTAGCAAAAATATGCAATTAGCGTTTACTTTCTATTATTTCTAAAAAATTAGTGAACTTAAGGCTCCCGGATATTTCTGCAGTTATATTCACGGTATGATATTAGAAGTCTTGCAACTTTACATCGAAGTAGAATATTTTTTGCATGCCATTAATATTTGAAAGCTTTAATTGATAAAATTTGCCGTAAAACTTTGCAAGACAAAAATTCATATAATTTCCCATTTCTGACGTCCTACATCAATTATGATTGAAGGTATATCCCAGAGAGCTTTAAGATTTACAACTTGTTAGCAATTAATATAAAAAATTGTATAAACAAACTGTGAATTACCATTTTTGGCAAAAGATATCTAGTTAAAAAATATATATATATAATATATATAAATAATATAAATGATGCACTCTATATAAAACAATTAATAAAAACAATATTGAAAATTATGGCAAATATGAATGTGATAAAATAGAGATCTGTGTGAGATGTGAATATGTAAATTACTGAACTAAATATTGTGATCGTTTCATTGTAACAGTGTGTGGAAATGAAAGTGAAAGTAAACGTGGTTGATAATAAATGAATTCATTTTTCGTCACGAAAAATTATATTCATAATAAAATTGTATACATTAAGATGTTATAAGATAGAACAAATTTAATATTGTGTGTACAATTTTGTATGAAAAAAAATTTGTAAAATGTGACGTTTTGCAGCTCTATCCATACTAAATAGAAATAGAAGACAATTGGAATATATTTGTGAAACTATAAAGTTTGCAATATGTGATGCTTTTCTTTGTGCTAGATTGCATGTAAGCGCCATTGATCAATTATAAAATGGAAAATTAAAGAATTGTCAATTGTCGCAGGCGATTCAGCACGAAAAAAAAAAACTATCGTAGGCATACTTAAATTTAATTATTTAGCAGTATACAATATTTTATATTGACGGATGCCTTAGTAGATATGAATATTTTACTTCTTACGGAGTAATCTGATCTTGAGTTTTCTTAAAAAATCGAATTATTATTAATAGTTATGGATTATGTGAAATAATAAAAAATAAAAAAATTGTTTTTAGAGAAGTGTATAGTTTCACAGATACAGAAGTGATAACTTAATTCTAATTGGAGTAAATATTAAAAAAATTGTAGTTTATTCACTTGAGGTGTAACTACCTAAAATATACTATCTACAAACTACAATCTCTTGTAAAATCTGTGACGAAAAATAAATTCTCTTGAAATTTTTTCGTGAGGTAAATTTAATATCAGATTTAGCAAAGAATCTATCCCTTTAGAGTAGTATTTTTGCGATTTTGCAGCACTATATGTATATATTATAGTGTGATTTTTGTAATATCGCAATATCTATATACATTCAAAAGATCTCCATTATATATATATATACATATATTCAAGCACAAAGGGTTATAAATTAGTTTTCATCTTATATATGCAAGATAAAAATATATTAATAGTCCTCGGGTAATTGGATTTTTATGTGTTTATCACAAATTAAATAAATCAGATAAATCTATTTCGATCTATTTAAACATGAATCTTTTGCACTCATAATGTTATTAAATAGCGAGATCATAAATTATACATGTATTCTTTCTATATTCTTATTTTAGTAAAATTACTCGGCGCGTTTTCTCTCTCTTTTCAACATGATCTACTAAACGATGAAGTTTTCAGGTAGCTTGAAAGGCCCACCTGTAACCAACATCGACGTCCAAATGTGCAATTGTTTTTAGTTAAATAATTCATAATTATATATACGTATTCATAACGAATGGTGTAAATACTGTAAATATGTACATGAGTTCTATTTTATAATAGAGCCAATGAATCGATTCGGCAATTGAATATCATACAAAACTCGATCTACGTTGTAAGCAGATAAAGATAAGGTAACATATATTATCATTAAAAAGAAAAAAAAACAATAAATTAACATATATGTATACCTTAATAAAATTTATGTATTGAGGTACGTTTTTAAATAAGTTTATTTTTTGATATTTTTGTTTTTATGTACCAGTTCCTTAGAAAAAACAAACTTCAACGTTGATTTTAATTTGTGTGAATAATTAAAAAAAATATACATACATGAAGTTTTTACTTTTCTAACAACTATATATACATATGTTTAATGATTGATTTTATTAATTAATGACTGATTTTATATACAAAATATATATAAATGAAAATTATTCAAGGTAACATAAGATTTTTTGAACTGTTTAGAGTTTTAAACTTCTTGCATCTTTTTGTTTTTCTTTCTCTTTGATACAAATTAAAAACATTCTTTCTGAGAGGTAAAATATTTTAACGAGAAGCGCTACATATTTCCTGAACACAGATTTCTATAGAAATCTGTAATCCTGAAGCAAAACGCTGTGAGTGAGAAGGGTGGACAATTTTGCGATTTTTCTTTGTATTATTTTGATCTGTTACATCAACTAAACGATTTTATAGATATTTTTTATTGTATTAGTACTTGTGTTGGTAAACAGAATAACTTTTTTGTAGTTAAACTGCTAATCGGTATTTTTATGCTGTAATGGACATCAAAAGTGCTTCCGTTAGTTAAGTGACAGAACGGTAAGACAGCAGTAATACCAGATAAAATAAAGAGAGAGACGAAATAAGTTATACATCGCTGTTACTTACTGGGCTAGATTAAAACGGTACATCGAAAAAAAATCGCTGGTGGCTTTCTCAGGCTCTTCTTAGAACGTAAGTCTTATTAAATGGAATAGAGGGAAAAATAATAAGTAATTCAATGCACAAAAGAACCTTCAAGTTTTATATAAAAATATTTCACATGTGTGTGTATATATGTGTGTATATATACATTTTTTTAAGTTATATATTAATACAAGTTTTAACTGATAAATAATTTGTCCATTGTGAGTTATAGTCTTCTTCGTATCTTAATAAAATCAATGCGCTTTGAAATGCAAGTATATATACATCAGGTACAGAACTGGTTCTCATGTGATTCAGCCACTTCATAATCTAAAAAAATTATAAACGATGAAGTAATGTTTTGTGACAGAAGTCTCGTAAATGTCGTAATACTCGAGACGTGTAAAAATAATTTTTTTAATTGCTAAAATATAAAATTAAAAATATATCTACTATACATAAGTGGAGAATATATTTGATATTATATATATTTACAAATACCTGACGAGTTATGGACTTCCAAATTTGTCTGTCGGCAAGTATGCAGATTGCCTGTGGGAACAATCGTGTTCTAATATCTCGCGAAGTAATTAACAATTCTTTCTTCGACAACAAGCAATCTATGCCGGAAAAACAAATAACTGTAAGAAATAGAATATCACAGCAAAAGATTATATTTCTATTTTTTCCTTCTTCCGTCATAAGCGTATCGATATATCTCATAAAATCGAGAATCCAGTCTTTTTGTGATCCGAGATCACACGATTTACCCGATCTCATATCAATCTGAACTTTTTGTATACTTTTTAGCAAGTGGTTTTGCATCCTGTAACAGAAAATGAATAATTTTATTTAATTCTTTGAATTTTAGTTAATTCTTAAAACATTAGATCTATTATATTCGCACAGTAATACTCACTCAATATTAGATGCAACTACATTGATAAGTTCATTCAACAACCAAATGAGTGATGTTCCAGCGTCTATCCTAAATACTAACGAGGTTCTAATGGTGATGGCATTCTTCAATTTTTCCGGCGTCACTTCCCACCAGATGCTAGGCGATGTCATTCTTTCAATGTCTTTAACTGACAATTCCGTCACAGCTGCCACGTATTTTTCAAAACGTTCGGACGTTAAATCAGCTCTTTCCAATATTTGTCCCAGATTATTGGACAACAACGTTCGATTTCCTACTTGTATCGCATCGCTTTTCAAAGCAACGATATACGAAGACATAATACAATTGAACAAATCGATCAACTTTTCATCTTTGAATAAATTTTTGTTAACGACGTAATTAAGAGAAGTTTCAAGAAACATTCTCAGATTACTCGGCTGAATGGCTTGGCACAACTCATCCAAATTCGAATAAAGTATTAAGTGTTTTTCGTTCACTAACAATTGACCGATTTCCGACGTAGATGAGTACGTTGACAGAATACTTTCTATCAATAATTTTGCAGACTGCGAAATCTGAGAGTGGCGGCTCGCGATAAAAAGATTGTATTCCTTAGCCTCTTTCGATATATTCATAGTTTTCTTCAAAAAATCCCAATTTATATTCGGTAACGGTTTTTTGTATTTATAAGCCAATATACGCAGACATTCTACTAATATTCTCTGATTACTTAGATCCATTTTGTCACTTCGCCTTAAGTGCTCACCGACGGCTCTTATCACACTTTTTTCCGACAGATATTTATAATTTTGAGGCTCTCCTCTGGGCCACTTGTATATTTGTGACCTATAGTTGCTCAATTCATTCTCGATGTAGACAATCAGAAGATCTCCGGCAGCCGACATGACGTTCTTATTCACTTTTTTCAACATCTGAATCCAGCAAGCGCCCGGTATATATTGCATATTCTCTGACTTAGCATTTTCAGCTATCTTCTCTGGCACTCGAGGTATCATGACGTCCGATCGGAAAATCGACGGCAAAGCGCTTAGAGGAACTCGTTCCAAGTGATAGGATTTTAACGCTTTAAACGCTACTTCCGCAATCTTCACGTCTTCGCAAATTGTGTAGCTCCACAAATGCGTTACAATATCGACGATAAATTGTTCATAGTCATCGTTGCTATGAAAAGGATATGATGGGATCTCACCAAATAGCTCACACAGACTTTCTAAAACTACTGTGCGGTTCTCCTTACGCATTTTCGGCGCTAACACTTTCCAGGTTGAGTGGATGCCTGCCAATTAAAATCATGAGTTGTATCAAACCAGAATGGTTTGATGTTTTACAGAAAATTGTGTAAAAAAACTTAAAAAAAAGAGTAATAACATTATGAGATACTGTGTAATATCTAAAACAAAGTACAACGTACCTATTACCGTAGCCCTGCACAAAGCCGCAATGCTGTTGAGTGCGAGCGCAGTAGCTGCACCGCCATTCTGATCGGAGCACCGGTTAAAAATTTGCGACAGCAGTGGTACAAATTCTTCACCATGCTCGGGGCGATTCTCGCAAATATATTTAATCGCCCGAACGCATGTCACGTCTGAATGCCAGTTGCGATCATTCTCCATGGTATCCATCAGGGCGGCGGACAGGAAGCGAAAGCAACGTGATTCTTTCTCCAACGCTTTTATGTAGAGTTCAATCGCAAAGTATTTCAATGGCTTGTCACTATTTAACAGCGTATCCAACGTGTGAATAACGATCGGCAAATTTTCTTTAAACATGGCGAATTTTGGAATAGCCAGCAGCAAAATCTTCAACGTAGAACTGTCGTGAGATCTCGTTAATTTGTGCAACAGTAAGGATAGCACGTGCGACGCAAAAGAGTTAATTTCCATTGCTATTTGCACAAGGATGTGGCAAGTTTTTTGCACAACAAGAGGCTCGTCGTAGCTCAAAAAGATTCCGCACAGAATCAGTTTGCACGTGTATCGCACATCGATTGGTGCAAGCGACAAGTCATCCAACCACGACAGAATGTTCTCTTTCAGTGAATACAGATTGCAGATAAGTTCTGTATAACACTGGATATATCTATTGCTGCAGCTGAATATACGTAGGGTTTTGTTTGAATAAATATCGTCATCCTTGTCCACTTTTTTTTCTACCATTGTCCTCAATACCAATTCTCTTGCTAATATTAGTGCATCGGAACATAGCAATGACGGATAAGCCAACCATTTTAACAAGGCAGCTGCCAACGCGTTCAATAATATTACGTTGCACGTCATTTTGTCCACGATAATTGTACCTGTACATTAAACAAATTTATATAAAATTGAGAATGAAACATTACGACTTAATTTAACGTATAAATGTTAAACACTCACATATCTGAATGGCATTAAATAAGTATGCCGCCGGACATATCAAGATTATTTCCGTCATCAACACTATTGTGATATTTCCTATATAATTATCACAGTTTTCAATCAAATCCAATATTGTGCAAAAGTTTTGTACTGGTTCGTGTCCATATTCTAAAAGTTGTATCGTTAAAGACGCAATTAGAGGTATCAATGTCGTACAATATTCTTTGTTTCCCTTCAACAACGACAACTTTGCGAGCTCGAGCACTCGACAATTTGCATCGACGCAAACTTCTAGACGATTTGTACACAACCAGAGTAATATCTCTGTCTGCAAATCAAATGTGCGATTAGATTTAATTATTAGTTGCCAAGCCTCCTGTCTAAAACTCTCGCTCAAATCCATGGAAGGATTGCACAATATGTACAGAAATACCGGTCGTAACAGCTCAGTGCTCTGTTCCATGACGCTGAAATTCAAAAAAACAGAGAATAAATATTTAATGATAGAAATTGATAAAATTCTGCATTTTTTTTACTTCTATGAATTGCATTTTTGATGATTTTTATGAAAACTGTTTTTATGTATAAAGAAACATATATTGCTATGTACGCAAATATAATAATGATCTGATGACAACGTACTCTTTGTCATGATAATGCATAATAAGATTCATTTGATTTAACACATATTTCCAACTACGTGTTTCGTGACTCAGAATTGTAACAAATGGATGTTGAATAGGCGCTTCAAGCGTATAATGAATACATTCATTTGACGCTTTCCAATCTAATATCAATAGTCGACTCATAGCCACAGTGATTGCCTGATAATTTCTGCAATTTTAACAAATATACAAAACTAAGGAAACTAGAATACATAAGTACGTAGATACATGTGTACATACTAATAGCAATAGTTATCTTATTTAATACATACATATTTGATGTGCATGTGGAAGATAAAGATGCCATAAAAGTTGATAATGCAGACTTGACATCCCACAATCCAATTTCAACAAGAACAACCAGCGCTTGACACGCAGATGTGCTGACTATAAAATCGTTGCTGCTGCATTTTGATGAAAGTAATTTGAACTCTGGTATCTATAAAATGGATAACATTAAATTTATATACGTAAACTAAAATATATTATCAGGTAAATAAAAATTTACTTTTGAAATATCTGTCTCTTCGCTCTCTAACTGTTTCTTGATTGTTTCAATCATTTTGGATATTACCTGTTAAATAATAAATAGCAATAACAAATATTTAAATATGATAATATAATAAGAATAGCTGTGCAAGTATGTTAAGCATTTTATGTACCGCACTACTTACGTGTGATATCAGAGCAGGATTTTCTGATTTTAATTTGTAATTAATTTCATCCATGTTTCACTTTATATTGAGTTATCTCATACACCAGTATCTGCACTGTGGAATAATTGTTCTATAAAATTTTTCGCACAATATACTTTATAAATGAAAAAAAATACAGAATATACACATGAACTCAGAAGACAGAATCACAGCGCAAACGTATGCCAAAATGTGGTAAACATTGGATCTGCTTCTCTCATGCACTCCTATGTTTGGTTTGATTTTGACTTTTTAATGACCCTCGAGCTTCAATAATCCGCTCATACGTCGGTCTATCTCGCATGTTTGGAATAATCAAGCATAACCTCATCTCATCGGTACGTATTGTACACACAGCGATAATAGTGCTTACATTACATATGTATAATAATTCATTGCCGCATGCGCAGTTGACGGCAAAAGTACGTATGCATACTATACGCACATAGCACATTTGCTGCTATTACTACATGATGAGTTATACAATGATCTGTATCTTACACTTATTTAGCGGTAAACAGCTGCGTGAAATTCATCCCTATAACAAGACATTTCATACTTGGCGCTAAGCGGACGTAAGATAAAACAATATTCTTTAAATTTTAAATTTATTCTCATGCCGAGATAAAACATTCTGACACTTTGTATACAAAACGCAATTTTATTGTTTCTCAGAATTGTCCTTTCGTAGAATTTTAATGCTGAACGCGCTTTATGAATTTTTTTTTAAATTAACAGTGAAGGAATGTAGAAAAAAAAATGATAAAATTATAATTTCCAAATATTTTAAGTATTTATATGTCATCATCTGAAAACTATGTCATAATGTAGACCTGCTCGAAAAGAAAAAAAAAAAAAAGTGATAGGAACAAGAAGTTAATAAGAAGTTTGTTATAGGTGGAGGACAAATTTTTCGCACAAGGTAATTAAAATGAAAGCAAACGTATATTTGAGATTTTTCAATATATTTATTTGTATGGACAAGTTGGAGCATAGTGCACAATATATTTAATATAGTAGTCTGAGGAAGGGGATCAGAGTACATTCTGGAGTTTGAACACAATATCTTACAATTTAACGACAAGATGCCAGCATGTGTTTTTTTCTTCTGTACCTGTTTTCTGTACGTTATGTTGTTTTTTTTTTATCGTATATTCATATACTCGAGATGTATAATATATAAAGCGCAACGACTCACTATTTTTATCATTCTAAAAAAAAGGAGACGAGAATAAGGGTCCTTGTTTATTATGTTATGTCTCAGTTCTCTTTCGCATCGTTTGCTCATCACTCGCTCTCATCTATGTCGCTCGTTCAATTTCTTTCTCTCACACGCGCACACATGTACACACGCATATTCGCATCTATTCGCATCGTTATCTTTCTCTTATCTATCCCGTTTCTCTTGATATCTCTATCTCTCTTTTGTTCACAATACTCGCAATCAATTATGCAATGTCCTGGCAAATATGCGTAGTGCTCGCTACAGTGTCATACTCTGAGACACGAAAGTTGCCTCCGCGATTGCTAATTACATTCGCTCTCTATTACACGTAGGCGAGTGCGCGTCTCGGGAGATTTCCTGTTCTCCCTTAAAAGCGGACAGGACAGGAGACAGAAGGAGTGCAGAGGCGAGAGCCCGTCTTACTCGAATCACGAGAATGCGACCCGTTGTCTTCCGGTAACGTGCGACTCGAGTGTTAGGTACAATAAAGCTCTCCGATTACGAGGGCTGCATATTCGCTGCGAGGCGGACGACCTTATCTCTTTTCTTTTTCACCACTCTCTTTCTCAATATATATATATATATATATATCTTCTAATTAGCGATTATAACGATCTATATTAAAATTCTTTTTTTTCTTTCTTATTAAAAGCGAATACATTTTACAGCCTATACAATCTCTTGAATCAAGAATCAAACGACGCAGCGCAGCACTCTTTCTCGCTCGCCTTCTCATTTTTCGCTTCTCGTGTATCTTTCTTCTTCTTTGCACTTCCGCTTGCAGAGGCAGACGCAGGACAGGGCAGGATCCAGGTACTCAGGGCTATCTCTGCATGTTTTTTTTTCGCCGTTTGTTTTCTTATTTTCTTGGGCTCGTGAGGATCTTTGGTGCACTCTCTCGGTCGGTTTCATCTCGCTTTTTTATTATTTTTGCTTTTTTCTTTTTTACAAAAATCACAGCGCGGCACCAGTATTTATTTCTTATAAAGCCCACCCTTTTGTCCGCTGAACGCCTCACTAAAACTGAGGCGGATTATTTTTATTTCTTTCAACCATTTGTTTTCTCTCTCTCTCTCTCTCTCTCTCACTCACTCACTCACTCACTCACTCACTCACTCACTCACTCACTCACTCATTCTCACAGACACACATAGAGAAGCACACGCACTTTGTCGTAAGTATGTGCGCGCGTCTTTATCAAAGTTTCGTTTATGCGTTTTATACGTTCGGCAAAATGCGTGTATCGCATTCTGCCACTCCTCTATTCCGATTCATCAATAGTTTTTGTTCTCCATTGTATGAAAAACGCATCATCGATCGTTTGTCTTTTTTTTTTTTTTGATTTGGCATTTGCAAACGCTGCCCGATAAAATTTCTTACCGCATTTCTTTTTCTCTTTCTCTTTCTCTCTCTATTTATCTCTATCTATCTATCTACGTCACACATCTGACAATAGTAATAAAATAATATAATTAATAATCAATAACCGCGCGCATAATATGTATATATATATATATATATATATATA
>QVOB01016559.1:0-14859 GCA_014839585.1 Pseudomyrmex concolor
AGCTTGATTAGATGAACTTATTTCCGCGTACAAAGCGAAGTTCCTGCTTGTTCGAATTGTATAACGAAAAATTATTTTGTTTACCTATATTTATCACTTCTCGGAATCTGTGCAAGAGCGTAATAACTGCTATCATCAACAATTTGAAATTCGAAAATTATTGTTTTAAATGTTAAATTCGATACGACCGACAAACGGAACAGGATAAGCTGTATTTCTGCAATCAATTCTGCCGATATGTATCAATCACTCCCCTAACGATCTCGAGATGACTGTAGTCTCGACTGCAAAAAAGATTAATAGCTCGGGAGGAAGGTGCGAAAGGACAGGTGTGTGCCCGTCCCTCGGGAGTTCGCGCTTACAAGCGTTGTGTTATTTCGCGGCACACAAGATATTACGCCGACGGCGTTGGCGGGTCTCGGTACTCTCTCTCTTTCTCTCTCTCTCTCTCTCTCTCTCTCTCTCTCTCTCTTTCTCTCTCTTACTCTTTCTTTCTCGGTCGGGCGCCATGTTTGATTGCTCGACCGTCGTTGATCGCCGTCCGGCAGGAATTATCATAACTCATCCGGGTAATCTAGCCACCGACTGGAAGAAAGCGACACCGTCACGTGGGTGTTATTTACCCGACGCGATGAGGGAACTTTTGAGTCATGGTCATCGTGCGGCCGGCTCGTTCGTATATTGGACTTTATGTGTCTCGGCATTAGAGACACGCGAGAAGAAGAAAGAACGAAGCTACGGAATGGACAGGAATAAGTTACAGAGATGAGAAAGGGGGAAGTTATCCACGGTGCCGAAATTGATAGCTCGTGTGATGCCATTGATAATGTGTCTTGCTGGGGTCGAATTTAAGATCCCGCGGGCTACATATATGTTGTCTACACAACCGATTCTTTTACTCACGCATACAGAAGGGAAAAAGTAGTATATTATATAAATTTCAAATATGAAATAATGAATATCTGTGCGGTATGTCGTATGATTGACGAAGCGCGAATAATTCGCAAATAATCATTACGCATGCGTTTCGCTTGAATTCGGTTTCCTTCGGGCTACTGAGGCTCTGCGACCGCAAAACTTCCTTCATATTACGAACCCTCCACCCGCCGCGAACCACCGCGAGATTTTTCCCCGCCGGCGTTCCCAACAAAGGTCAGAAAACTCCGCGTAGGTGATTTCGAGGTGGTCCGAGGTCAAGCTTCTTTGACCACAGAAGCGCAGAGAACTCGGCTATTTTGCTTCGTGAGTCTCAACTTCTCCGTTTCCCGCCTCTTTGCCCTCTCACGCCTCCTCCTGTTCCCGGCACGGTCTGTTCTCCTCCATCCCAGTCGGGGTTCTGTCTCGCGGCTGACTCCAGAGGCGTACACTGGTATTATTTATCTTGTGAATACCAAACACGCGCGCCGGCGCGCGCGCGGCATTGTATTATAATTTACTTACTGACGTTATAATTACAATTCCGTACAAGTGACCGGTGGCAGGGTGTGCAAGGTCCGTACCTGTTAACCCCAAACTATCCGCTTCCGCGCGTACCTCCAGCGGGCACCTTCGCCACCATCACCCAGCACGCATCGCGCAAGAGGCCCTGTTTGCACAGGTCGGGCCATAATATTCAATTCCAATTCATCCAGTATTAACCTTGCCGCGGAATATAATGGGCTACCCGATACCCGGTATAACTTTCACGCACCTACCTATATGTATACGAGTACCGGGAGAATACCAACGCTGTTAGAAATGCGAGTCTGGAGCGAGCTTATTTGATCATTGTACGCTCGTGATTATATCCGGACGTGTGTGCATCCTTTTTAGCCATTGTGCTAGCCAGCGCGCTCGTTTCGGCGTATTGTCTTACAGAGGATTTTCATCCGCGTGACAAGATTAATATAATCCCACTTCATGAACGGTATTGCTGCAGCATACACACACATACGCATACGTATACTATATATACATATATATAGTACCTTAACCAATTGATACAAAGTATGAGTAAATATGTTTTTCGCGGATGTATCTACAGATGCAACAAAATCGATTTAACGTCACGCCAAAAAATTCATTCGCCTTAATAATAGAAATAAAATTCTCTTCATTGACTTCGTTTTATTTATTTATTTATTTTTTTAATATGAGATTTCAATCGTGCTCGCGATGTGATATAAGCCGCAGAAAATTAGAATAATATTATCGATCTAAACACAGCTACGTAACGATTCTAAGTACATATCTCTACGCTATAATTTCATTTGTAATAGCGATGTCGTGGCGAGCGGCATTGGTTAAGGAAGTCGTTCTTCGTGCCGGTATACGAAGATCATTTAGAAACGATCGACGAACGATTAGTATCGAAGAAGGGACGAACGCGCATCTGGCGCACCTGATGGTCAGTCGTATACGGTGTCTTGTTCTTTCAATATCTGTCTCTCTTGCTCTCGATCCCCTTTTCTTCACAACCCTTCGGTGCAACGTGCATCAGTCGAATGGGCCTCGTAACGTCCGCTTCTTAACGATCATTATTGAAATTTTACTGCCTCTTAATTGGAAATTAATGAGTTGTTACATTATAGTCCCTGTCATTAAGAAATTAGTAAAGACCGGAGCTCTTTGCCTGTAGTTTGGTCAGTCGTTCAATAGCTCTCTTAAATTCAATCCTATATTTTCACGCTACGGTTTAATTTAGCTTCATATCTGATATCTTTTCCTCTTAAGGACTACGTAGGTATTTCAGCAATGCGTTAGCGAACAAAACCGTGTGTGGCGAAGAGTGTGTGCGCGCGTCAGATGCTTATCGAAATTGTAATAAATATAAATAAAAAAGAATATTATATCCAATTAAAAATATTTTTAACGATCTGCGTGCATAAAATATGAAAGCAAAATAAGAAAGGGAAAGAGGGTAAACAACTTTTTAAGAAAACAAATAAAATTCTTTTTTTTTAAGTTATATACGAAAAAGAAACATCTGTTCACAGTTAACATTATTTTTTGTATGCACGTGGCCGCTTTTGGGTACGCGAAAAAGTCGTGAAAGTACGCGAAGTAACATGCAGTGTGGTAACGTATAGCGGATTTTTGTGAACACCCGTGATAACATCTTTCCTCCGACCGAACATTTCGCCGAATCTTACCGGTCGATCTGAAACCGCTCGTGTACATACATATATGTATATGCGAGCGTGCGCGCACAAGTGCGTAGCCGACATTATGAATTCGTGCGTAGGCAATAAGAAGTTTATCCGTGGCGGCAATAAAGGAAGACGCGACGGAGTGGGTTGCCTTGTTCACTTATGCGAGCGGCGCCGCTCGAGTGACTTTTCGAACGGAATTTCACCGACATCTGCGTGTCCTCCGTGGCTTCCCTTCGGTTTCCTCGTCGATCGTCCCGTGTACGCGCGCACGCACATACGCGCGGAATATGTTTTGCGGGGAACGACACTCACGACTCGAAACTTAAAGGTGCTGCGTCAGGGGTGAACGAGCACAACATACGGGGAGACACGCTTGTGTGGACTGACGTGACCGCTTCTTGCCTTGAAACGATTAAAGTAACCGACATTCGTCGGTTTCCTTCATCGACATCGCGTCGATATGGCGTGTTTATGAATAAAACAGGATATGCTGATGTAGAGAGAGAGAGCGAGAGAGAGAGAGAGAGAGAGAAAGAGACAGATAGAGAGAAAGCTTGCGAATAATGGCACACACGGATTGGACTTCGGAGAATCGATACGATAAACATAAAGATATGGCGGCTCTCACTTCCCGAGACGCGTGCCCGCTGAAAGTTGACATTTACGTTGCTAAAGCCTGACGTAGCATTATCCGCGGTTATCTTTTCACATCGTGATTCTTTCTCGTCGCGATAGTATCGGGCAACGTGCATGCGCGGCATGTAAACGACAGAGATACGGCAGAATAGAACAGATGTACCGTAAATTCTCTAAATAAACTTCCTCCGGGGAACACAATCGACAAGCTTTGCGTGCACAGAAAACCGTTTGCCGTCTTCGAGTATATAGGAAACCGGAAGTTTTTCTTGGCGATAGCGCGAGAGTAGTGGAGGAGGAGTGAGAAGGTACGTTCCCTCGATGGCCGGCATTCGGAGTACAGGTGTCTGTCGGAGGTACCGTCTACTACGTATACATATATATTTTAGCGGTTGGTTAAGGGAAAGCTGCAGGCGCGATAAAGAGTTCACAAATTGAAAGTTAATTTTCTGCAGCTCATTCTCGCACCTTCTCCCTTTCCGCTTCACTCTTTCTTCTCCGTCAGGTATTTAGCCAGCAGTACTATCATCTACCTGCTGCCGTTGCTCGTCGTTTCGGCGCATGAGTCGCGCGACTCGAACCCCATTGATAATTAATATCTTCGGCTCGTTTCGGTCGGTGAGTTCTAATTGGCGATAGTGTAATTAGTTCCGGATTATATAACAGCTCCAATCAGCCTGACGGGAGTGAGGCGTTCAAAGTGATTAGA
The DNA here is from genome assembly GCA_014839585.1 of Pseudomyrmex concolor. Taxonomy (NCBI): domain Eukaryota; kingdom Metazoa; phylum Arthropoda; class Insecta; order Hymenoptera; family Formicidae; genus Pseudomyrmex; species Pseudomyrmex concolor. The sequence goes on from QVOB01016559.1 coordinate 4,477, forward strand.
CGAGTTCACGCTTTTCACCAAAAGTGTATAAGACAATCATTAACAAAAAAATCGACACCACACTATTGTTTTTTAACATTTAATGACATTTTCAACATATACAAAAAATTTGATAGTACTTTATACAAATTTATTAATTTATTGATTCTCGACAATTGTGAAATGTTAGATCCACGTGGCACGGCCTTTCTCTGCGGTCAAAGAATGGCGAGGTTCGCGGTCAAGTTCTTTCGAAACGCGGCCCTGTCTCCCGACGGGGTTTTCGGGGGCCCCGTAGAATTTGTTCTCCCGGTTCTCCGCAGGGACTATTAACCCCTCCTCCCTCCTCCTACTAACGTGTGAAAACGGCTGTAAATTTCGACGGCGCGGCGTAATGGGTGGCGGGACTTTAAGGATGTATAATATGAACAAGGGGCACTCCCTCACCCCCTTCCCACCTTTGAGCCCTACTCGCGATCCTGGCACCCTCGCACACGCGTAAGAATGTGTAGTAATATACTTCGTGCGCGGCACCCCCTATTCACGAACAAAAGGGGTAAGTGAGCCTACGGTCGCATAAACATAAATTATCAGCTGGTAATTACGAGATACAGCTAACCTCTCTTTCCCCTCCTCTTACTATCATCCAACGCGGCACCATCACCGGCGCGTGGTACCGCCGGAGACGTCGTGTTGTTGCCTTCCTTTTCTTCTACAATGCTACCGAGAAACCCCGTCTTAGATAGTAGGAAGAGGAGGTTCAGCCGGAGAAGCGCGACCGCTCCCTTTCGTAAGCGAACGAAACAAAATTGTGTGGACCGCCTAATTGGTATATACATTCCATTAGGTTAATTGCTGAATTAAGACTTCTGCTTCGTGTGCGGGTTTTCTCGCGGTCCATGAGTTATGATTGAGAAGATAATGGGTGTGTTATAAAGAATAACGATTTAACTGTCCTGATGACTCCATTAGTTGCAGATGTAACTCTGTATTTAAAAAATAAAAAAAATCAGAAAGATTTTACATAAACTGCCCCTCATATATGATAATAATAAATATATATATTGAGCTTAATCAATTTGAGCTTAATCAATTATTAAGTAAGACCTCACTATTACTAAAAAAAAAAAAAGCCGGGACGCTAAATCCTCCGTGGCTCTTTTATCGACTCGTAAGAGTTCTTGTGTCTCTTGTGAGCACGTGATTGCTCGCCTTGTGGGAGGGCAGACGCACAAAACATAATGCGGCGCGTAAGTCGAATCCTGGTATGGGTGGCGAATGTGTGACGCGCATCGTCGGGTTCTCCACTTGCACGTAGCATCGGCGCGCGTATGCGTGTGAGTAATTAAAGAGAGCGACTGTCACATCCGGCGACCCACGCGAGAAGGGTGCGGCTCTCGGTGTGTGCCTCCCTTGTCCCTCCGCAGGTCGCGCTCCTTTCTCTTCTCGCCCTCCTTCCCTTCCTCCCTTCCCCCCTGCGCCACGTCACTCTGTAGCGTCCCTCCTGTCCCTCGTCCTACGCTTTCTCCAAAGAGCCGTCTCATTTTCGAATCCTCCCGGTGTCGGGCACGCCGGACGCAGTCGAATTCACTTGGCGCCTCTTCAGTAAGCAGAGATAACACGAGCCCAAGTGATACAGCAAATATCGATTGTCTGACATGTATCGACCTGATCATTATGCGGTTTCGTGTCGTGCTCGATGATCGTGCACCGTCTGCCCCGAGGCCGTCTGCCTTCACGAAACTCAATGATAATTGGTACAAAAGGTTTCAGTCTTACTTTTTGCGGTCACATTACGATATGAACATATAATCAACTCGATACACATTGAGATAAAAAGTGTTGCTAATAGTTAGTTTCCACACGGAAAAAAAACGAGACAACATTCTTAATCTCGAGACTATCGCAATTTTTGCATATGTATACATGTATATATATATTGTATATATATATATATATACATATATATATATAAAGTGTTATCCCATCCGCGCCTCTTAAAGAGGCAAGCGGTAAGTTTGTAAAAGAGAGATAAAGCGCCGCGGAAGTACTGTGGGCTTGCAATGTTGCATTCAGCGCGTGCTCCGGCTAATAAATAATTAAAACTTTTGTTTTGAAGCTAGCGGTGATGTATTGCCTCTTCCCGGGTGTCCCAGCCGCTGAATAATCGCACTTTATGAATTAAGGTTATGCTTTATGTTAAAAGATTCGCTCGGCATCTGTTTCTAATTACCCGTTAATGGCTATAGCGCCGGCAGTAAAGCATCCGTTACCATAAGCTCTACCCACCTATTGTACGCTCGCCGACTAATACGCTCGCGACGGTAAGAGGCAGTTGCTTAAAGACATTCATGATGTGTTGAAAAAACGTCTCAGGCAAAATGTGCGAGACAAAGTATCTCTTTATCAGTATTATTTTGTTATTATTATTTTTTAGATGTGTCTTTATTGTAAAATAAATCTATTTTAACATCTATAGGTTTTGGTTTTGCTGCGTTGTCGCGACATCCAAAAAATATTGATCGTTCGCTTATAAAATCTTTGAAAAGACAGCGCGCTGTTTATGCCGTTGAATCAAAGACCTGGGAACATTGCGGTTCCCTTGGTAGCTCGCAGCTAAGGAAGGGGATTTGGCGTAAGGCATGTCGGCAATGGTTATCTCGCCTCGAACCCCATTTAACAGTAAATCAAGGATTTCTTTTAACGAGCATTAATTGTTTTTGCGATAGTGAGAATTGCCTGGCGGGACAGTTAAAGCAAATGGCAGACTGCGCTCGATATTGCCTGTCGACTAGCATGTAAATGGTCCCTTCGTTTCTGTCGAGACGCATATTGCTATCCGCTATTCTTTGTAATTGTTTAGAATGTCTTCTTTCTTTTTATATTATTTTCTGTCGGTGTCGGATCTTATCTTTGCGATCAAAAAACAATTTCTCAATTTTTCGTGAAATTTGTATCAAAATTTGTATATGTATTTGTTACCAATTTTTCGGATTGACGTACACGATTTAAAGTTGCACTCTATCAAACTTAATTAATTCGCGTTTTAAAACCGGATAAAAATCGTTGGCAATATTATTTCACGCAGTCAAATCTGGCGGTGCTCGCTTCGTAAATTCACTCCAGCGTTTCGACGAGGATAAACAATCGCAGACGAGAGTCTTCCTTCGTCGTCGCAGTTAGCTGCCTAGAATTACTTTAATGCCGGGCACAATGTATGCCACCCCTTCCCTCCTCCGGCTAGGAACATTATCCCGATGAGGGAGAGCGAGTTACCGTGCCAAAGAGGGAAGGAAGAAAAGAGGCTTCCAATAGGAAGAGGAACACATTACCGAGGAAGAAGGAGGGCTCCGGTAATGGTATACAGCAGAGAACACAACTCTTTGGCCCATAGATCAATGGTTGGCAATTATTGTAAGTTCATTAGAGCAGCACGTTTCTCCATCTTCTCTCTCTTCCCTTTCCGTACCTTTGGTTTCCCTAGTCTCACGCTTCTCTCCGACGTTCTCCATCTTCCATCCTGCACCCGCCTCTCACCGAGGAAGAAGTCACCGCGCGAGCGACCCCACGTTTCCCTTTCCGCCAACGGTGTAGCCCACCGGTCCGAAAACCCCTTCTCGCGAAGCTGAAATTGCGACATTCCGCGCGCGAAACGCCGAAACTATTTGACTCTGTAATTTGTGATTGTAGTTTATTGTGCGGATAGACTAACGGACCGGGCGGTGCAACGCTGTTGCTCAGCTTAACTCTCCGGGCGACTCTTCCGTGCAATTCCAACGGCACCGGGGTTGAAATTCCTTCGGAAGTACAGCCACACGCTTGGCGAGTTATAGATAGCGCGATCTTCGAAGGTCCCTTGAGCCACGACAGATTGATGACTGGACAAAAAATCTGCTCACCGCGCTGACAAAGCAACGGTTTGGATTAAAATCGCGATTGATCGTGAACCGTTCGTACAATCTGTGAAGTGCAAATTTTACCAGGAATTAAATTTGCTGTTATTTTCAAGATTTGTAATTAAAGTGAGAGATTTCAAAATGTAATTTTGTAAATTAAAGTTTAAATATTTTATTACAACATTCCGCTAACGTTGTTTCGTTTTGCACTTTGCTGTCTTTACTCGGTATTCGAACACTTGACATATTTGAATAGATACTCGAGTATCCGGATATACTCGGATTAATTAATTGACTTTGTTACTTGAACAACAAATAATAATAACGAGGATAAACACATTTCTGAAATACTCGAAAAATTGTTTTTTTTCTCTCGCAAAGTTTCTTAAATGACAAGTTAGCACATACGTTTAATGTATCAACGTATTCGCGAGACATTCGAAATCCGAATGGGCTATTCGCGATAATGACGATGCTCCGAAAGATGCAATAGGGCAATTACCGTTTCCCCTGCCAGTCCCGCTGTGTGACGACACGATGAAAATTGTCATTACGCGAACTGGCGCGACAATTATCGCGGCGTTCACGATTGCAATTTGCAACCGTCTGGGAACGGTCTGGGATTACTCAACGAATCATCTTGTAACTTTTAACTACCAGCCAGCGCGGAGGGGCTCTGCACGTTCGCCGTTGAAATTCCGCGCACTCCCCCGGAATTCATGGAAAAGGTAACGCGAGATTCCGTTTACTTGCATATATCGATTGCATGTTAACATCGTAATTTTTTTAGTTTGCGCGAGGCTTGTTCTTTAAAGCAACGAGATTTATGCGGCAAACAAATCATTCTGTCAACGTATCTAAATCTCTCTGAGAATACCGATTACGAATCGTTCACTTACACACAACAGCGAAATTCGTTGTCACGGCGGGCGTCGCACAATTTGCGGAGCATAATAACTTCACCTTATTTATGGGCAAGTTCGCGCGAGGGTAAATATGAATATGTAACGCATTTTGCTGATTGAAATTTTTCCAAGATTATTTTTCCGCGAACCCTCGACGTGTCTTTGCCGACCCCGCGCCATTGTTTTCGCGCATTTTGTCGCATCCTTCGCGAGAAACGCCCTCCAGGCGTAGAAACAGGTCTCGCTACTAAAGCGCATTGATCCAGTAATTTACCGTGTTACGGCATTCGCGACAACGTTATGAAGATTACAGCCGCGGAAAAAGTGTCGTTAGAATTACGAGCGTGCCGAGAAGTGAATATAACGCGTTTGTAGAGTCGGAGCTCTTTTGCAATAAATATAACCCGTACTCTTTTGAGCAAAGTAAAACAGCAATGCACGCCAGCGCGCGAGCAATGAAAAATGAAATCCAATTTTTACCTTGATAAAAACATTTGTCTCAACAGTTATCAGAAAAGTATTTACCTTTTACAAGTTAAGACACAAAATAAGGGACAAAGAAATACGGCTGTTAGATCCTCACTGCTGATTCACGTCGGTACTCGTCACTCGGCATTTAAACGCGGAAGGGAAGAAGGGCGCAGTTTTAAAAAGGAGCTTTAGCGCCATCCGGCAAGAAAAACAAACCACACAGGTAACAAGCCCGAGGACAGAGTGTAAGACGAGAAAACGGTGCGCAGAGGGAAGAGAGAGGAACCCTGGCAGGATAACAATTCTTTTCCACGACGGCGGAGGACCGCGGCCGGGAAATTAGCATCGATAAATTTTCCGGCGCGTCGTTCCGCGTTGTCGACTACGACGACGACGGCGGCGGCGGCGGCAACAACGACGCCGGCATGGATATAGCACCGCGAAAATGACACGATGATGTATAGGCGACTGTTTTAAGAATTATTTATTATTTATTGCTGTAGAACTCTTGCCTCGACGCGGTCTAAACGCATCTCTTCTGGTGCAAAATGCCAGTGTTGACAGTGGGTAATAATTCGTTTTTTTTGTGCTTAGATCAAATCTATCAAAGTTTTTTTTCTTCAAAACTTTAATCTTTTCTTTTTGTTAAAAAACAAAAAAATGAAAGACTGATTAAAATTTTACACATGTTTGCGTTAAGAAACAATTGCTATCTCGCGCGTTCCTCTTTTTCTTGGTAAGTTTATTTTCTGCATTACGAAAGAGAATATTTCGTTTTCACGCGGTGCACAAATCTTTTCTAAAATGTCAGGCTCCGCGCAGACTGGCGAGAGACGTCGCGAGGAAGCGGGTGCGGGATGTCACGTTCTTGATCTCCAATTATGCGCGAGCGTTGTGCGATCGCAGGTCGAGAAACCGAGGTTCCATTATCGCGCGGCCAGAAATTAAAACGCAATCACGTTGGCTTGCAGAATTTTGCCGCGCCGCATGCTTCGCGCTCCGAAAGTCTGTCGAAAGGCGAAACATCTAAGACAGATGTGCCGAGTGCGAATGTTGCTAAATTCGGGCTGTTTGCAATTAGGAAGCGCGCGCGCGTTCTGTTTCGTGCTTAATGAACCTGCGCGATGATAGGCACACGTGATCGTTTAATTGTTGACGGGCGGGAATGCAAAGAATGTATTTGTGTGTACATCCGCCGCATTATTTGATAGCGTCAGTTACGTTGCAGTTCTAATAGGAGTTCGGAATAGAAGTTTTTGTAATTAGATCGTGAAGTTAAATGAATGTAAGTTATGTATAGAGGAAGTGTGTACGTGAAACATGTGACGAATAGGAAAACAAAGTGTATCAAATAACTTTATTTTATTTGCAACAACAATAATAACAATTATACAATTTAGGATGCATGTACAATTTGCATATGTTTTTTTATTTTTAATTTTGTCTTTTTTGCAACTTGGAATTGTTCAAGAAACAAAACGTATATATCATTCCTGAAAGAAAACGGAACTAATTGGGGAGGGTTATCCTCTTGAAAGTCCGTGGACTTACACACTAGCGAACGAGATCATGTGCTACAATGCGGCGGCGAGACGAAGACGTATGAGCGAGAGAAAAACGATGAAGTAAGTGTAGCAGAAGCAGAAAGCGAGGATCTTCTAACAGTATCTGGAATTCTAGAGCATGCAAGCCAAGTGTGTACCATGCTGGAGACTCGCGAAAGATAGTTGGCGCACTTCAAAGATAAAAGAGAACCATTCTTTTTTTAGAGGATACGCAAACAAAAAATTAGAACATGCCGCTGCGCCGCCTAGTCGAAATCGCACACTTGAACTGCTTATCGTTCACGTTGAATTCCGCTGCTTGCGGAATTTAAAAGCGTGAGAAACGATAAATTTTATTGCGATAAAGTAAAAATTGCTATTTATGGTAGAAGCAGTTGACAAGAAAAAAAATCGATAATAGACCACAATAATTGAATAATTTGAATTTTAATGAATGGATTTGTAAATACATCGCAACACTCTATATCGAAAGAGCTAAAATCCAATCTCGCCGCATTGTATCAAACGCCGAGCTTTATGCAGGTATCCGTAACGGACGCAGCAATTTGAAACGATTTATCGCGAAGAGTAACTTCGCATTATGGATCGCTTAATGCGGATAGACTTAACAATACACAAAAGCGGGGGTTATATCGGGTGAACCTTGCCGAGGGTGGGAGTTAATAGGACCTCATTGTTACGGGGAGGAAATTCGATAATCGCTCGGCATACACGCGCACGCACACTAACTGGTGCACCTTTCTCTCTTCCTCTTCATCTCTCTCACTTTCTCTCTGTCTCTCTCTCTTTCTCTTGCTCTCTCTTTCTCTTTCTCCCTTCGCTCTTTCTTCTTATCAAGCATTTACTCTCTCTCTCTCTCGTTGCGCCGTTCTTCCCGTCATTGCCTTAGAGAGAACTTTGACTAAACGCCTCCATGCTTCCTTAACCTCTCCATTAATCAATATTAAATCGCTCAAAACGTTCCTTTGTTTATTGACTGGCAGCTAATAGGTTTTCATCACCTTGGCTTCGATGAATTTACCAGCTACGATAGCAAAAACAGTGAACCATCACACGTTTTCCTTCGCATTCTACCTGACGATTAAGCTTCGGTTCTCTCAAAGATCCTTCATTGCATAAACAACGTAAACTACTTTGCGAATTCTGTCCGCTTGTTGTCACCGTTTGCACCTGCGAGAACGCTCGCAGAGAAAATTGCTTCGCGCTCACGCCGCGCTTTGTCCGCGCCGATCGAAAGTCGTCGGACTCGTTAATGATAATAAATCTAATTGTTACGCGAAGAATGAAGCCATATAAATCCATTAGCCCGTGATTGTGGGTTTCAAGCAAACGCGCGCATAGATGATACCTGAGATCTGCGCCGAGATTCTTGGTCTCTGTGAATTATTAATCGGCGCAGAGATTGGAAATGTTAGAGCTTTGTTAGTGGTCTTCAACAATTCGGAATTTCAGTAAAATTATTCAGCGCAAATTCATTCAAACGACTTAGACATTTAAATGATTCGATAAATATTTAATATTTTAATTGTAAAATTGAATACACAGGATATAGAGTTTGATGATGTTACTGTCCGAAATAATCGGCACACACATACGTTCGCGTGCTTGTTAATCGGATGTAGATCGGGATCGTTTGTTTGAAATCTTCATTCAAGATTCGTTGATTCAGTCTGATTCGTATTTGTTGATTCGATTTGACGCGATTTGTTTCAATCTCGATTTACAACCGCAATCGTGATGTCTTACGAACACTGGAGCTACTATGCAACGTCACGAACGCTATGTCTCGCGCCCTCGATAAAGAACAAATAACCATCGCGAATCTCGGTTTTCACAAGGACTGCTCAGTGGGCATGCAATCTTCTCAGTTGGTATTATTTCTTAGTCCAATTAGTTTAATTGCATACTCGCGCAGCTGTTGCAACGGTAGAGACTTTGTAACTGTTGCTAACGGACAAAGAAGTTGTATTGCAGAATGGAGGATAATGACGGAAATTAAAGGAAAGATATCGCAGTTAGGTGCAAATCGCGGAAATCACCGTATTGTGTAATCCGTACTCTTGAGTGTCCAAAACTTACGCGCAAGAGAGTAGAGAAATTAGAATTTTTTTCTTTTTCTCTTGATTTGTTTTTTTTTTTTTTTTGTTTTTGATTTTTGTATTTTTCCGATAAAATGTCAATTTTGTGTCACACAATGCCGGGAGAAAAATCATCCAATTATTCTATAGCGTGAGTGCAAACAATATACAAAGAAGCTTTCGAAAATACACAGTCAAGTGCCGAATAACATCACATAATCATTTCGGAAGCTTTGTCGCGAAGTGCGCGCTCACAATCAGTTGTCGGCGTGGTTGCAAGCTTCCACGATATTGAAGAACCTCATTAGTGTTGTTTGTTATTGTTTGTGCGGCACTCACTATGAAAAAGAGCGTGATACGAGAGAGTGCCCGAGGTGTCACGGTGATCCCGTTGATTCCTCACACCTCTCGCCACCTCTGCCGTTGTTGGGAGTCGTACTAATTCCCCCTCTGCCTCCGAGCTTGAGCTACTTGCCCCCATTTTTGGTTTCCTTTTAAGCATGTTCTCTGCGCAGTATGCGAAAGCTTGTTAAATATAAGCACACTTGGACTGATATATGAGGATACACTGCTCTCTGTGTTCACTGGATATGGCGCCGAAAAGGCCGTGATATTTCCAACATATTTGACTGCGCATCTTATTATGAACTCTTCTTAGATTAAAGTTAAAAAAAAACAAAAAATAAAAGATTTCTATTTTTGTGTTCTAAAAGATAATATATTAAGTTTTTATTTTCTTCCTAAAATTCTTGTTCTATTATATATCTTTCTTTTTATAGTTTTTATGATTTCTCAATGGTTCAATGGCACTTTAATTTTGTTAAAAGTATTTTTAATATACCGGTTTTTGTTTTAGTCAAAAACATATGTATATATAGACGTAAATCGGGGATTTATTCTACATGAGCGCGATGTATGTCGAACGTCCGAAAATTCCGCGGCATTTGCATCGAAGATGGTAAAGCTCAAAGACCAGCTGGATGTTTGCTTCAGCTTTAGCCGCATACCAGACAATTACTGCACTCTTTCCTATTCCCTCCTTTCCTCTTTTCCCCGATGAGCGTTCAGCACGCGGCGGCGCGTGCTCTCGCAGTTATCTTGAGATTTGCTGCTCATTAGCTGGCACTGCTCATAGATGCAAAGCTTTATACCGGTTTTAATAGAATCAAACGTAAGTCTGCAAACGAAGAATTTGTGTTGTCTCTCCTTTTCTCTCACCGAGAAAAATAATTCGCGATTGTTTGTAGTAGTCCAAACACTGTCTGAGCGAAAGTTCAAAAAAAGCAAGTAAATCCAGACGATGGAAGCTTTCAGTAATGGCCGACAGTTTAATCTCGCGAATTGAAATTATATTGCGTGAAATTTTATTCATATGAAGTAAGAATGGAAAAATTAAGATTTATTTTTGTTATTTTCCTAGATTGTCTCAATGAACTCTTTTTTTCTTACATCACAGTTTGTCTTCTATAGTCGCGTTGTACATATATTT
>QVOB01016560.1:0-35363 GCA_014839585.1 Pseudomyrmex concolor
CCTTGTTTCTCTTTCTCTCGTGTGCGCGTTCTCTTTCTCTCTCGTGCTTTACTTTCCGCTCTCGGATTGTTTGCGGCCATCGAGTACACCGAATGGAAGACTCTACGTGACGAAACGCGCGAGCGGATAGGGAGCGGGCAAATGGAACGAGCTTTTATGCCGGCGATACGTGCCTCATCCCTTCGACGCTCACAACCCACCCAAAGCTAACCCGCGTCTACTGATTCCTCTCTTCCTTCCTTGCTTTTATTCCAGACGCTTGAAAGGTATAGGCGAGACCGGCCGCCGTCGTTGCTATCGCAGGACGCTCAATCGCCGGAGAATTAACCCCTACACCCACGCGAATTCATTGTCGCTGAGACGTGTTAGGACAAGCGATCGTGACACCGCAAGATTCACATTTTATATGCAAACTGACGGTCTTGTATTAAACAAACAAAAAAGAAAAAATCCAAGCTTGGAGTTTTTTCATTTCTTTCTGACTATTTTGGTAGTTTATTTTTCGTTGTTGACGGGAACAATTCTCTTTTCGAGAGATAAAAGAGAGCTGTTCATTTTCTACAAAAGGCGTCCAATTAGGGATTTGTAATAGAGTAATTGTCCGTAGCTGCAGTCTTCTGGAAAACGGAAAATAGCTTTGATCATTTTACGTCGCATTGTATTAAATACTTCTTAAAATTAAACGTAATCTTTCTGTAAAATCAAAACAGACATCTTGTTCCGTGATATTTCATTCGGTTTGTATATAATAAAATAATACGTGAAAATAATCTGTTATTCTTGTAATCACAAAACAGCGGAAAAATATCAGTTTCTTTTTACTTTGTATAGGTATTACAAAATATATTTAAAAGTGTAGATTCTCGACTAGTGATTTAAACAGCGCAAAAGAAACTATTATATTCTTTCGGCAGAATCCATAACCTTTTCATTCTCTCGTTCTTTCCCGCCGGCTTCTATCAGCGTGTCTTTAAAAGGCAGATGTAAAAGGCAGATGTTTCGCCGAGCGTTCAATCATGAGGGAATTAACTTCATTACACAAGAGAAGCTTAATATTTAGACGTCGTGACGTTTCACCACGAAAATTGTCAGGTTCTAATGATGCAAATGTCGTGGATCAGGCGATCAATACAATCTGATTGATCTCGGCTCTTCCTGCTTTTATTCCGTTTGTGAAAGGGCGCAGCCAATTTAATGCGCCGAGAGCGTTGGATAGTCGAGGAATTATCCTTGTTATGACGCTCGAGGTTTCGGTCTAGCTATTACAACGTCAGAGAAGTTGAATGCACTCACTATTTGATGTAAACATCGTTGCACGACGCGGGTCAATTGAAACAAAATTTCGCGCGCTGTGGCCACATTGCTTAATGTCGCTTTGCTCAATTCTTTCATTCATGAAATGACGCTATTATCATTATCAATTAATTAGCAGAAGAAAGAGCGGACTATCATATCTGCTATCAATCATAATTGCATATTTTAATTATAGAATATTTCAAAAATTTATTTTAGAGTAATTAAAATACGATCTCTCTTTATTCTCTTTCTCTCTTTCTACGAGATGAATCACATGACGATAACAATGCACATCCGGGTACAATTTTTTCCCCGGATTTTGCGCGCACGGAATTTCCTTCCTTCCGATTAATCGGGAATTCGATGGCATATAAAAAATTTACCTCCGATATTTTATCCGTCGCAATTGTTCTGACATTTATCGTACCGTAAATTTATCGCGTGCGTGCGTGTGTGTGTGTTGTTTGTGTGTAGAAGTTTCGGTTATGACGCGCATGTAGCGTGCCTTAATCGCTCTGTACGCAGTTTACGAGATTACATCGTTTGGAAAAACGACCGTCGAGATCAAAGAAAAGATTTTTCCTACCATGGTTTTCGCGATCGACACGTCGCGTCACGTCATGTGAGTCATGTCGCGTCGCACAACCCAACGGTGATAAAAAGCACAATATCGTCGCTGTAGAGAGGCGCGCGCGCGCGTGCATGGATGTTTGTACAGTCAACGAAAAGCTGCAATTTAGGCGACGACTGTGATGGTAGTTGTATTACGACGTTTCGTAGCGCAGCAATGTAATTTTTCACTCGGCCCGATTCTATTTCCCCGACGGCAACAGTGACGTTTTGCCCTTTCCGCGATTGCCAAACGATGCGCTCCGTGGTACGATTAATTTTCCCACACTCCTTCTCTTTTTCTTTCTCTCTCTCTCTCTCTCTCTCTCTCACTCTGTTATTTACCTCTTTTGCAATTACCGTTTGTTGCGGCAATAATTAATCGCTAATTCCCGTGACGGTAACCATTTCACAACCGCTGCTCTCGAGCTGGTTTCGCAGACCGAAACAACAAAAAAATTATGTCACTACCGGGGGAAGAATTTTGCGCGCAGATGCAAGACGTGGCTTAGAATCTAATTATAACTAATTACGTCATCGCCGCTGTTGGCTCCAAAGAAATTAATTACAACTTAGAACGCAAATTGGATTATGTGTAATCTCGCGTTTCACCGACTGAAGCAATTGTGTCTAAACAATTAGTATACCGAGTAATGCATTGTCCCGAAGAGAAACAAATACAATATCTATCTTGCGTAATGCGCTTTAGAGAGAGATATAATGTTATTAATTAATACGCAGAAACGTGTAATTTGACAAAATGAGAATAATAATTCTCTCTCGTGAAAGAAATTCTCTGTAAACAGAATAAAAGCAAACGACGTTCGTGATAAGTAAAGGATCCACGGTTTATTTTAACGTGTAGAAATCGCGCGCGGAGGCGTTGCTCATTATCGCGTTTATTATTCTGTCTTTTGTGTGAAAGAACACTCGATACTCAGTAATCCAAATCAAGTGTAATTTATATACGGCTTGCTAAGTGGATTTAGTTGCTTTTCACGTCATTTATTATATTGCATATGATCTATCAATATCACATTATATAACAATCATAATTCCGGTGGAATTATTAACTATTGTCATTAATGTTCGAGCAAAGTCTATTTTATCAATTAGTACATGATCTTCAGGCTTGCGTGCAATATTACGTGTAAAATTACAAGGAACGCGCAAGAATACAATACATATAATTTATAACATATGTTTTAATTTAAAATAAGTAAAGATATTACTACTGTAAATGGAATAATAAAATCAACATCTAAGTGAAATGACTTGTTAAGCGAAAAAAAAACGTATCTCTATATCCGGACTTCGTATTTGTTAGATTCGCGTCGAAAGTAGTAAAGCCGGTTGTTAGCAAGTTGCACGCACACACATACACAATGTGAGAGAGGGTTGGAAATGTCAAGCACTCATTAAGTCAACAGGCAACTCGCTCGAGCAGCTCCTCGATAAATTAATACTGTTTAAGAAGCGCGATATCATCTCAACTTGAACCAGAGCTGCCTTACTAGAAAGGAAAAAGAGAATTTTTTTTAATAATGTTAGATATAAGTATACATGTCTATATATAATGCTGAGTAAGTCGCGATAAAACTCGGCACTTGTACGACATAATTTTCTCGCATCTCTGAAAAGAGAACATCCTTCGCGTTATCAAAAGTCGCGAGACGATCTTGTCCCGATACTTCCGCGGTTATTATGTGACACTTTCATTTCTCGTTTCCACGGTCTTTCACGCCACGGACGCCAATCTAATCCTCAGCCGCTAAGGCTTTGGGACTTGAAGAAGACGAGTCTTGTCGATAGCACTTTCGAAAAAGATCTGCCCGCTCCTCTTGCTGAGGTTCCGGCGAATGAGACGGAATTGAATCCTCGCGGATTTAAACCAACGAGAAGAACAAATGACCTCGACCAAAACGGATACAAGGAGAACTCGAGAGATATATCAGTTTCGCGAAAGATTTCCCTTTTCCTTTTTTTCGTTCTTAGCTTTGTCTCTTCACGCGCCGCTTAACGCGCCGACTTGACGTGCATTCCGGATCTCGAGATATTCGAAAAAAAAAAAGAGTTTATGAGTTTCTATCTCTGCAGAAAGACAGATACGCTTAACGTTCGTTATTAAATTCTTCGCGTTTCACGTTTTTAATATAAGATGAAGTATTCCTGCCAGTACAGGTTGATGATGTTGACGCTCATTACGTTGCTGTTCGTTCTATCTCGAGCAGTCTAGCACGGAATTTACTTGTTGAATGATTGAGACATTCAAGATCTTTTTAGATAGTTTTTTTTTTCGAAACTTGTAACGACTGTAGAATCTGTTACACTTTGATGTAAGATTGTTTGTTTCCAAGACCGTTGCGGTTTTATAGACATATATATCTACAAGCGGTTTCATATTTCATTTAATATCCCTTTGGAGTACTTTGAGCGTCAAGATCATTGCGGACAATTGCGGTAGCGAAAGTTTCTCGCGAATGCTGTAGGCGACATCTCCGCAATATCTTCTCCTCGATAATCTCCCACGCGTTCTCCTTTGGCTTATAATACTTCGGATACAGCAAGACTAAGAACGGACTTAACAATTAGACGAACATGGTACGCACGCTCGACTTGCGCGACTCCATTCGATAGAATTTCCGCCGCGATGGACTCTCTCTCTCTCTCTCTCTCTGTCTCTCTCTCTCTATATTGACGAGTCGAATTGAATCCTTCGGATTTGTTCCGAACGCGGAAGCGCGGCAGGACGAGTCTGCAAGGAGCAGAGGAGAGAATAACGTCCGCGTACGAGATCATCTCTTCCTCATTTTTCTCCGCGAGCTCCGCAACCAGCCCGGCCGAGAAGATATTTCAGTAGAAATGCCGGAGAAACGGCACTTTAATTCGCGTACATTTCATTCTGAACCTTGTTGAAAAGAAGTAGCAGTTTATTATTTTTATTTCTTTCTTCTCTGTCTTTCTCTTCTTATATCCACGCTTCTTCCTAAAAGCAGATGTTATCAGGTTGCTATATTATATATATTTATTATATTTATCCTTCAGTGAATCTGACATTTATGAGATATCTCTATTAAACGTCGGAGAGAGAAATAAATATTCGATAAAATATTGCGATATTCGAAACACGCATAATAAACAGAGTATTATACGTGCTGCTGCTAAATCGCGAAGTATACAGATTGAAATGCGAATTGATTCGACATTCGGAATCTGATGCATTCAATATTAAAACTCCTTTGTGTTCAACAAAACCGTTCCCAAATATAAAAAGTGACAAGAAACACTTTAAATTACACACAAGAAACGATACAAGCAAAAATTTGTAATATCTTTCGTATAATCGTAATGTACTTGTCGCGAAGGTGATTAAAGAGTGTAATGAATATCGTTTTACAGCGGTAGCTTGATATGATTTATGTTTCGAGAGTACACGTACTCCGAATACAATATATAATGCGATGTCGCGATGTTTTTAACAGAATTTCTTTCATCCCTCTGTAATGTATGACGATTCCCGTTATAAAGCAATGGCGAAACGGCACGCACGAACGTACATGCGATCTTTTTGTCCTCGTTCACCGCGAATAAAATTCTGACCGTTGTTTCGCTCTTTAACACGAGACATTTCTAGTTTTTCCGTACTCCCAGTCACATTAACTCTTTGCCATCACGTGACTTGGAAAAATAGAGAATAAATGATGATGATGCGCGCACCATTCTCATGTTCTCACCGGGAGGAAGTCTCGCATTTCGAAAAAATATATATATACAACAAAATTTTCGTAGAATTCTTCACAAGCGGAAAATTGAAAATGTCATTTTTCTCGGAGAGTCATCGTATTTTCACAGCGGATTTCTCCGACGGGAAAGGTTAACCGCTTATGAGATATTCTTCCGTAAGATGTTTTAGCGTCCGCGCGATGATACCGTCGCGCAATAAGCGAATAAACGTGACAAAGACTTGCATCTTGCTTGACATGACGTTCTTTCGACGAGGCATATACATATATATACCTGTACGTATACGCAAACGCGATGCAAATTTCAGAACGGAATCTCGCGCGACGTGCATTCTTTATTCACGCCAGATGCCGAGATCGCGACGCTCGTCTCCTAGCACGATGCGCCGGAAACGCAGAGTTATCTTTATTTTCCGGCGAAAAAAAAACGTATATACGCGGACAAGATCCCGCGAGAGGAGGATTCCCAAGAGTTGTGTATATTCTTAGATTATACTTCAGCTCAATCCTCCTGTCTTCTTCAAAACGATCGAAGCAAATTCTCGTGAAAATATTCGTCGATTATGCGAGAGCGACATAACAGTTTTCGTTTTGAAAGAAAATAATTCGAAACTTTTATACACACACACACACACACACGTACATATACACATGGAAAATTTAAATTTAAAGCTATTGTGCGATAAATCTGGAAACCGCATTTGTGCGATAAAATTTTCGCATATATAAAGAGAAAAGAAGATGAAGAAAATTTTCGCATGTATAAAGAGGTATAATAAGCGTTAATGCAATTGTGATATATTTCGCAAATATTACGGGATATAATAGAGTTAAACGTTATTTTAATCACATAATGAATTAGCAGCTCCAGAATAGCTTTAGATGCTCGAATTTAGATATTTACTACTATTGTGTAAACTATTGTGTGATAATATAACGTTTAATTGCAAAACTGAAATTGAAGGAAATCGCAAAATGAATTTTCTTCCATTTGATCTTAATTAACTTTGATCGCTTCAATTTGGAATAATTTTCGTTGGAAATAAAACAACAACGCGAGAGTAGATCCGATCGCTCCAAATTGCGGCGATAAATCCGTTTATTTAACGATGACGAGAACCAACTGTAAATAACAACGATAAATAAAACAGTTCGATCGGTGCGAGCACGCGAATCAAAACGCGAAAAAATGTTATTTGTTCCTTCAACGGGCCGCGCCTATATCGATCTGAAGAGATTCGTGTCATAGAAATATGTATTGCTGAACTCGGGAAACAAGCTGAGGCTCTCTCGCCCGGAACTCTCTTTCTCGCGACGCGGCAGGAAGCGTCTTTCTCGCCGCCTCCTTTTTTTCAGTTCCGTCGTCGTCTCGAACATGCAGAGAAGTCTTTTCTGTCGCGCAACGGCGCGTAGGACCTGAGGGAAAAATGCGAACGCGCGGGGACAAAGACCGTGAGAGGAGGAGGAAGAGGACGACGAGACGAAGACGACGAAGGAAAGGAGTCGCGGAAGAAGGAGCTCAGCTTTGCTGGCTATTCTCACCGCTGCACGAGTTTCCCAGAGCAATGAATTGAGCCTCGCGCATCCCCCAACGTAAAGCTGGCCCTCGGAAAATAAAATGTCTTTGGAAAAGCTCGGCACGAACCGCGCGCAATCGATGGTTTAGCGCCGCTGAAAAATATTGTGAAGCAAAATATCGGAGAAAATAGACATATATGTATATACACGTATAGAAAATATAGTTTATTTTCTATCTACAAAATATCAAAATTAATTTTTTATAGGTAATAGATATAATCACTTTATTCAATTTGGTTTTACATATACCTATATCGCGTACGCATTGCGCCAAATTGATTACAATTCGAATTCAATCTGTACATGAAGTTTGTTGCGAGGACATTCTTTTTCTAGAAAATATATGCGGAAACACACTGTGACGAGAGAGAAAGAGACCGAGGCAACGTTTGTTACATATTTACGAACTTGTTTTCATAAAAGTTTACTCAGTACTTTCGCGACGACAGTTCGTTTTGTAGCTGCCATTCGCGCGCGCGGAAAAGTGTGTGTATCGGTTTACTTACGATAAGGTGCGAAGCGATAAGAAGTGGAAAGTGGAAGAGAATTAATTCTATCGCCGAAGGAAAAGTTACAAGGAACAATGAATTAAGATACGTATATTCGACGCGCGCGCGTATACGACCGACTCTGCAAATACGAGGTCTTTGAGCAAGCTCAGCGCCAAGGGATTTGCCTGGATCCTCGGTGTCGGCGAATTCCTAGCGCGTGCTTAATTAACGACACGAGCTTGACAATGGAAAGGAGAAATTTCTTGTGAAGTTACCGGCTCGGTGAACTTCGCACCCCGATGCACCGACGACTTTTGTGCATATAAAAGGTAGAACGTAAAAGTTGGTAATTTACGATGCGCCGTGCTATCTATACAGCCGTGTTCTTTTTTTTTTTTTTTTTTTTTTTTCGGGCTTGTCACTTGTCAGTGAATGTATATTTGTTATAGTTTTTTTTCGGTTTACACGTGTCCCCTCTGCACGAGTAATTTTGCTATTTAACGTACATTATCTTGTACATTATATTTAGTCAAGGTTTGTGCGAAGAAAATATATTGCCACTATGTTTAAGTGTATCGTGGAATAGGAAATAATTAAAATTAATGAGCGTCTACTTGTGGAAGTTTCTTTATGAACTTGAAGAAAGTGCAACCGCGCTCAAGAGAGGAAGAAGAGAATCTCTATATCTTTTATATGAGAATAATCTCACTGAGGGCATTTTAGAAAATACTTAAAGACCCGATTTTGTAATCTCGTAATAAACAACTTGTAAGAGAAACTCGAATTTCCTTCGTTAAATGCGAACTCGGTGCTGAAAAGAGGCTTATGCATCTTTGCGTCGCTTTTTCTCGTCGGAAGATGATTTCCGCGTCTCGTTACTAGAATCTGTCGTTGACGGAACCGTTCGTTCGCGCGGAAGACGATCGTGTGCGTTTTTTTCTTTTTTTACACGGGACAAGTGTACACACGAGTGATATTCATTGGAAAAATTGTCTTGATCTTCCGCTCAGCTGACGCTTACGGCCCTACTTCGAGGGCAACGACAACTTGACACCGACGATCGATACGATGATGTATCGTGCGCTATCGAATGTGCATCGCGACGTGACGTAAAAGTGCCACATATATCGTTAGCCGATGTATCTAATGACACAACTCCTTACACGACCGAAACATTTGTACTAAAAATCCTCTGTTCCGTGCTCATACTTCACGAAAAAAAATATGTTTGTATCTACTGTATATAAAGTTGTGAGGTTATTTATCAGCGAAATTTGTGTCACTAATAATATCGTGTTTCCATTGGAACGTGACATATTAGTGTCACTATAACTTTACCGAAAATTTGCCGCTCGAATATCTTGTCAGCACGAGCGAATTAATTTCGAGTCGCGATTAGCGTCGCGGTTGAGCGTATGGTCTCGCACGCTCGCGCAATTTCGCGCGTTTTACTGCGCTATTCTCCGTGCATCCCATTGTTCAAATCAGAGCGACGTCACAAGAGATAGCGGGTCGAGCTTTACATACGGTCATTTACGGGCGTAAAAACGTTTATGGCCGACACCGGCCTGAGAATCGCTAACGATCTCCGCGCGCGATCTCAGATCGCTTTTATCGCAAGATGTAAAGTTTTTTCGATAATTTTCTGAGTTTGTTACAACATCGTGAATAAAATGTGCAAGTTCTTTTGTTTTTTCTTTGTTTGCGACTGAGTAATTGCATACATGTTTGCATTTAAGCACAAATGTGTGCGCATAGATGCGCAAATTGCGCGATCTTCGTTACATTTCTATATGGCAATCGGTAATTCAATTTACACTCGGCTTTCGTGCGAGTCGTTGAACTAATCTTTCGCTTATCCTGCGAAGTTTCGAGAGATACAGTTTTACAAGACGAATCTATTCCCAGTTCCTTTACACTTCAGCCGCGCAAACACGCTGTAAACGAGCTGTTCGTCGCTGAAGTTGAAATCTCGAAGCGCGAGTTTGTCAAGCGAAATTGTATGAGAGGTTTAAATCAGACACGGATAAGTAAACGAGTTTGGAAACGCCTTCGCGACTTCTCGCTTGTAATTTTTGTCATCTACGATTATCTGCATACATATATATGTTTGTTAGTTATAAACTATTTGTTGACATCT
Source organism: Pseudomyrmex concolor (assembly GCA_014839585.1). Lineage (NCBI taxonomy): Eukaryota > Metazoa > Arthropoda > Insecta > Hymenoptera > Formicidae > Pseudomyrmex > Pseudomyrmex concolor. The sequence continues at coordinate 9,858 of QVOB01016560.1, forward strand.
GGAAGTCTATCGTGCAGTCTAAACAAAATTAACGTATTCATTTAAACGTAAGCTGCTCAGCTATATCGTCTACCAGCTTATACAAACTAGCATCAATGAATCGAAATAATATTTTGAATCGAAATTCGCCGGTCTTTTTTGTAAATTTTTAGCTTCATGATATGACTCGAATCTTCCAGAGCGAGATAAAGAAAAGGTAGTAAAAGAAGAAATAAAGTTAAAGAGATTATACGTAATAGTAAAGCATTGCAGTGTGTGTAAGTGCAGTTGTGGAACGCATTGTTCCTGTTACGTGCAATAACGCGTCTCGTAACGTCACGTTACGCCGAGGCCGTCGTCGACGGAAGGTAATAAAATTTTGTAATAAACATTCCTCGGGCGCGGTAGCGCATTTCGGAAATGCCGAAATCGGCTAATCCGAGTCTAAAGCCCGCGGATATACGAAATTTTCGTCGAAATGCTGAATTTCGGACTCGGTCGCGAAACGAACTTTTGTCGCGCACGATCGCCCATGAATATTCATGTCACGCCCTGTCGGTCCTCGCTCGCAGATCTCTCTCGATTTTCGATCGATCCGATCGAATATTCGCGCGCATTCATCGGACCGTCGGGAAAAACCCGCGGCATTTATAACATTTCCAGTTTATCCGTCGCGGCGGGGAGAAAATGGGAAAACGGCCGATAAGCGCCAGGATGAACGTCGGATAAAGCTCAGAAGCGTAATAGTGAGTCACATGGATGTTCGACAGATTCCACTTCAACTCTCCTATTCCGCTAGAATTATTGTATACGAGAAACATACGTTTCTCTCTCTCATTCTCTGTAAAAGTGTCTTTTACTGGTTTTTTCTTTCCGCTGTAAAATGTTTGTGGGATTATTTTCTCTGGTTATCAGAAAAAAGGGGAACAAGAATAGAGATCTAGAAGAACTGAAAGTGGTGTCCGTTAATGTAACTTTATGGTTGTACCAGAACGGGGTAGACGTCGGGGTAGAATTACGAGTGAGTTTCAGCCGACGTCAGCCGACTTTAACTTCTGGCTTTCTTTTTCTCCGTAAAATCGCGAGTATATATAAAAGAATAAAGAATTCTTTTCAACTCTCAATTGAGAAAAGAAACTACTAGTTGAACTTAATCAATGTCGAGACTTCCACACACACACTACATACACATGTATACTTGCTTGCTTACCTATAATCCAAAACGTCGGTAAGCTTTTCATTTCTTTCAGCTTACGCGTTATATCCCGTGAGAAATAAGTTATTCTTTAGATATGACGCACTTACAGCGCGCGCGGACGATATTTTCAGATTTAACCGCGTGCATAAATGTAAAATTACTGCTGCGCGACAAGACATAATGCAGAAAACGAGAAAAAAGAAGTTTATGAAGAAATCTCGGGTTATTTCGCGAGTAAACGAATTTTTACGACAGAGCAGCGGGGAAATGGCATTTGCGATACGCATCAATATATGTTTATGTATGTACGCGATATTTTGTCGGGGTGTACAGTTCCGTTGATAGATTAACAGAGATATCGAAAAGTGCAATGTTGAAGCCATTCAAATGTCACCCTTTACGCTCACCGCGTGTATCGTATCCATGCATCGCGCAATATGTATCGTTATATCTAGTTTAGCGTGAACATAAAAAGAAAAAAATAACGATAATCTTTTTCTAAACACGGTGACAAAGAGGCTCGTATCGTATAATGCGCACTTTGGCGTTCTTAATTTTGTTTTTATCGCACAATTGCGCTCATCTCTCCTAGGTATTGACAATTTTCCGGACATTATGTCCGATCCCTGTATCTGAATACCATTGTTTTTCTTTTCTTTTTTCATCTTGCTCGTGTGACCTCGCTTTGCTCAAAGTCGCCCTGCTTAAACCGTCGCATTCTCCGTGAAACGCATCCCCCTACACACAGAGCGCACTTTTTCACACGCTCGTTATTAGGTCGTCGCAACAATCCTTGACCTCACGATCGAGCCCGGAGACTTTGCGCGCACATACGATGTGTAGCACTTTGCTATAAAATATTTTTCAACGACCACATTGCGTTCTCTGTGATGCGCCGACAACAGCGACGATAAAACCTTGGTGCGCTTTTGAATGAAGATTACGAGCGTGACAGATAGCAAATGATAATTAAATATGAAAAAGTTACGCTATATATCACGCCTACGTGTGATTTATTATAACTGCAAAACTACCTACATATTAAGCACCCAACGCGTTTTGGAACTCTCGTTATTGGTGTAAAGATATCGAGAAGAACGACACGATAAAAAACGAGCGCGAGACGATAAATGCGGCGGTTCTCGTTGAGCGGAGAAAAGTGCCGAGTATATATATTTATGAGCGCGAACCGAGGAACTTTATCATAAATTACTAACAGCCCATAAATTTATGTCATTGCGAGGCCTAATATCCGGAGTTGTATTCCGTCGTTCGGGAAAATTTTTTTTTGCGTGAAAAAGAGAGAGACACACGGCTCTAGGAGAGAATTAATTTATCAAACTTAACAACTAGAGAAAATTGTTATACTTTGATTTACGAACAAAAATTATTTCAAATGGTCGCAAAATTGCTCTTTTCACAATTTTTTGTATAACAAAGCGTTTGCGGCAATTATCGACACACTTCGATTGTATATCCGGTTGTATATTTCTCTCTCTCTTTCTCTTGCTCGCTCTTTCTCTATGTATCTATCTCTCTTTGATTGAGTTAAATGGAATGAGAAAACAGGCAGAGCGTTTGACCGCAATGGAGGGGCCTTACGGTACGATGCGGTGCTACAACCTCCCCCTCACAGACGTATTCACGCTAATTAACGTCAAAAGGGCAGCTGGGTAAATCCACTCTAACTGCCTCCGGGCGTTTGCATACTTATGCGGTTTGATGCGAGCTCCGATGATACTCTCGGACAACTCGACCCGAAGATTTCCCGGTTCATTATGTCGGAATATAACTCGAATCCGGCCAAGTTTCACCCCCTCTCGATCGTACATATTATCGTAAGAGCCACGGCGCCGATAAGTAAATCGGAAATTGTTTCACCCGTGAAAAATATATGATATGGCGTTCTCGCGCAATTACAAGAGAGATTGCGAGATCGCGTATATTATTTGATTATCGCGAGTACGTTGTGTAATACACACGCGCGCCTTTCCTCTCTGTGTACCCTCGCCTCTACAATCAAATTAGAATATAGAGCACTTTAGATTTGAGATTAAGAACGAGATAGAACTCGGCGATATACGAAACGAACATAGTCTCGCTAAGTAGATTACAGGAAACTGGATGATCTCGTAAATAGACCAAAATAAGTAGTTGCCAGTTTTATGGCGTGACAGTTTTACGAACAGTTAACGATCGCAATCATAAGTAGCGACTTGCAAGTAGCTCACGCGGAATTTTTGTTGAAAATCGCAGAGAGAAAGTGCTTTTAATTAAAAATACCTCAAAATTTGTCGACAACGCTTTTTTTTATACACAATTATCTTTTGCGTGGTTAGCGCGTTTTATGATGGCCATTGTCACTGCGAGCAAACTGGAAAAAGCGCGCTAGATGGAGAAGGAAGACTATGAGAGGAAATAGCAAGCCGAAGTATGGCTGCGCAATTGCGCTCTTGTGTTGTTTTCTACTACCGTTCGTGCCTTGGTCTTTATTGCCCTTTGCCGTAAACGTGTTTTCACCGAGAAGGAGGCAGGCGTTTTCCTTCTCTAGACGAGATTCGAACTTCTTCTGAGTAGAAGAGAGAGAGAGAGAGAGAGAGATAGAAGAAGGGATGAAGACAGACAGACTGGAATTCGTTCGGAATCGAGACGCAATATCGCGTTTTCTATAAAAGTGCGCTCGAGAAATATGTGAACGCAGAAGTTTATGGCAGTCCAGAAAGTTTGTTTATGCATATTTCAACGCCTGGCATGCCAGATATTTCTTCTCTCTCTTTCTATGTTCCTTTCGAGTAGAATCTAAACCGGAAATGAGGACGTTGCTCTTATAACTAGTGTATTCGTCTATTACCTGTCGTGCACGTAACGTGATCGATATCACAAGCTGCCAACGATAAAAGCGCTATATCAAAAAATATCGATGCATAATAATGAGACTTTAAATATTGCACGTCGGTGCAATTTCAATGGCAATTATCGCGGGAAATCTTTTTAAGATTCTCATAACGTTTGCGGAGCTTGAACGCTTACCCACTTTCCGGCTGAATATAATTGAAGTCTGGTGTAATATTTTGATAATATCGAGACGATAGCATGAAAATATAAATTTATATATAAATATCAATCTCCAATTAAATAATCGTGAAAAGTGAAGCAAAAAGATGTTGAAGAGAAAGAATCCAATTTACAAACTGTATTCTATGTCTGTATTTTTTATTACGCAAAATTATCTGTAATGTTATGCATATTTTCTCCCTGTTCTAAGACATTCAGATATCTATTTTTCAACGTATAACGAAGCATGATTCTTTTTCTTTTTTTCTCTCTCTCCCTTTCTCTCTCTCTCTCTCTCACTCTTTTTCTTTACATGTCACATGAAAGCTAGATGTGCAGACTCATCGCAAATGGAAATAGGTCAAAGACTTTTTTTTTGAATGTAAAAAGAGAAACGAGAACGCTCTCTATAACTTATGATTTGGAAAATTGCAAGAGTCATTTTAATGTTTGGTCCATTAGAAGATGTTAGCGAAAAGAAGAATAAATCGCATTAACCGAGACAAGTGTTTTTGTTTTGCGGAAATTTCATTTTTCACTTATATACAGTTTTTAGTTTACGACTTTAAAATTTTCCGCGAGCGCGAAAAATGTGTGAGAAAGTCATAAATAATAGAAAACACACCGCGCGGTTGTTTTCGTTTGATATAAGCTTCTACTACGAAAAGAACGAAATTGCCTGCGCGAACAATTCTCTTATGCGGCGGCGCGTCTTATAAGCGACTTGAAATATTTTCAAATAACTGTTTCGCGCACACAGTCGAAGAACTGAACAAATATATGTGCGTATAAAAATATATATGTATGATATTTTACGCACATTTATATTTAAAGCTCATTATCTTAAATTTTTTTCTCAAGAGAAACTTTCGTATCTAGATACAAAGCATTTTAACCAAAAACTTTTAAATCTCGACTTTTTTTGCCGGTTGTAGTAACCGCCGGTACACATTTACATGCAAATTTTGCGGTTTGTTCGCAAGTCCTGCCGTATTTCGAGCTATTTATGTTCGGCTGTTATAAGTGACGGGTAAGTCATCAAACATTCTTCTTGCGGTTCTTGCAGACTTTTACCATACCCCGTTTCCTTCTTCCTTTCGGTTTGTTTCTCTCTGCGAATCGGCCGCAAAAGTTTCACCGCGTCACTCATGCATTTATTCGTCTTAATTACGAAGAAAACCGCATCGGCGATCAGAAATTCCCATCATCTTCCTTTTTACGGTTCATTCGCGGACTAAAACGTTATTCGCTCGTTGGCGTTGGATAAAGAGAAATATGCGGACTTCTTAGAGAAACGGTTACACGGGGAACAAACTTGTGCAATACTCGCGGGATGAATAAACTTTTCTCCTATGGTACGCGCAGCGTTTAACCGGGGAGCATATAACCGGCGAGAGAAAATAAATCACGGCGACATTTGTGTTGTTACGATAGAGAATAAGTCGCGAAGTGTGTCTTTGGGAACAGTCGTAATATTATAATGACGTCGTTGGCATACGAAACTTTATTGTTGAGGAGAGTGAATTCACAGATTTTTTTACGCACGACGTGCGCAATTAAATGAGGCGATGAATAATAGCGTCACTCGCGAAAAATCTCACTCTGAATTAATAGCGCTGAAATTATTTTTAAAAAAATGTGTACACGCAAAAGTTTGCTTTCACAAGTTTGCTTTTCGTGTGATTTAACGTTTCTATAAATTCATTTATTCTATTGAGAGCACTCGAAAAGAATTTACAGTTTGTTTGCTAAAAGAGAAGATATATATTATATATATTTTATTTTAGGTTTTATGTAATTTAATAATTTTATTTTATAAATAAATTGTTTACAATTTATTTAGGAATTATATACAAATAGATCTATACAAAAATAAATATGTCTTCTTCGTTTTTAGTAATCTATATAATTTTATATAATCGAGTATACTATGACAGATCTATTTCAACTCTCATTCGTGAAAATTTATGATACTATTCTAATCTCTTTTCAGTACAAAATTTTTATATTTCTTTATGTTTCATAAAAACGAGGAGATCATATTTCTGTAAAGACAAATTTCTTCTTTTCCGATGTAAGCCGTGTCGACTCTATACTACCAAATTGTGTTAGCAAAATTGCATTGCTGTAAGATTTTGCGAATTCACGCTTTAATACATCATCCTGTTCACTGTAATTTTGCTGTAATTCGATTGATTCTTATCTGTGTGCTTGACGTTCTGCCATGGTACGTAGTTTCTTTCGTTGGGTTGCGAGATAAAAGAAGATATGCGTTTCTCTCTCTTTCGTGGAAATGCTAGGAAAATCGTTACCGAGGAAAAATACCCGTCGGACACGCTTTTTTCAACAAGCTAACTAGGAGTCGCTTCAAGTCTCACGAACATCGCAGCCAGAACTTTCTCTCTCTCTCTCTTGCCAGAACGAACGTTTTATTGCGGCGCGTTTAAACAACACAGTCTGTGCGAGCGAGCTCTAAAGACACGCGTAATATACGCTCGTGTAAAGCAAATTTACTGTCGTCGGATTAATTCGCTCCGCATCGTTTTACGAATGGTTCGTAACGAGAACGGGTTTCTATTATCTCGCGTGCGTGACTATCGGCTCTCTCTCCTCCTTCAGGATACCCGTGTGTTTTGTCATAAATTTCGCGAGGTGACCCAGATTCCGCGCACAATAGTGCGCAGGATAACGCCGCTTGTCAGCTCAATTTTGTGGAAACGGCTTTACGCGTTTGTTATTTCGGGACGCCCCTTTAACGTTCCGCTATTGCAACGTTACGATTCTGCGAAGCATAACAATACTCGCCGATAAAGATTATTATATCATCGCTGCATGTGCGATTCACATATGCAGCGTACACAGCAGTATACTTTTGCGAAGTTTTAAAGTAATTTTCAACATACTGTCATTTATAATAATTAAAGAAATTACTATAATATAAAAATATATAGGACAAATTTTTTTCTCTTAGTTTTTTTTTACAGAATGGTACACTTTTGTTTTAGTAATTCTGTATATACATACTTTTTTCATCAAAACGAGAACAAACACACAGACGAATATTTACGTTATTCCGTGTACGAAAGAATCCTATTGAAAGGACGCACAAATGGAATGGAAGGCGCGCATGCGAATGCACGCGATGGTTTTCGTCGCGATGTGCACGGAGAAAGGAAATTGGAAACCCGTAAAAATGCAAAATCTACAGAGCTCTCGGCAGCGCGCAGGTGAAATCGCGATAGAAAGCAGCGGCGAAGAACGAGAAGTCGCCGCAACAGCAAAAGGAAACCCGTGGTAGTACACACTTCCTAAGGACCGTACCACGTCGCGTCGTCTGTAACAAGATCCTTTCTCGACGTGCTCGTTTATCACGAGCGGACTTTTTGCACGTCCGATATCGCGCCGATCGCGTCTCGCTTTCCAAGCGAAGCTTAGACGAGGTGCGGGGCGACGAAAGGAGGAAGAAGTAGCAGCGTCGTGTTGTGTGTCGTGTAGATTACGCGATCGTCGATCGTGACTCGCGAAAATGTCACGTTAAAAGTCGACGACGACGACGAAACCCCGACGGTAATTTACGGTGAATCCTGTCTTCCCTGCTACGTGCGAACAATACGAAGCGAGTCACAGAGAATGCGTGGGCGACGAAATTTTACGTCGATGCAGAGAGCCGCGGTGGTAAAACTCACTCATGCGTCGCGATTCAATTTATTTGCGCGACATTAATTATTGCTACCGTTAAAATGGATGAAGATAACAATCCCCATTCGTTTTCGTACACATCTGCATGAGGGAAACGAATGTTTCGCGTTTAGGCAGAACTCTGTATCATATTGAATATTGCGTAGCTTTGCGTGACGTGGATTAGCGTTCATCACATTTATGCGTTTAATTGAATCCGATCAAGTTTGACCAATATATTAGTCTCTGCAGAATGTACATACGTAAATATTAGCTTTTAATGATTAATGCGAGAAATAATATTTAATTACGAGTACAATTACACTCGCAAAAGTGAACGCAAAACGTCGTCGTGTATTACCGAGTTAATGATTTTTCGGAAATCAAATTTGTTGCCATTCGAACAATACGATTCAAACGAACTGTATAAATTATTCCCGTGGTATGTGAATAATTTCCGACAATAAGTGCTTCACTAAGTGTTTCATATAGAGTTGGCGCCGCCGATCTCCATTTTACAGAACTTTCGAAGAAGCGGGAGTTAAAGCGGAAGAAAGAAATAATCCTTTATCGGAGTACCTTTAACTCGATTCTTCGGCAAAGAGCTGCTCTCTCGAGAGTTAGGTACTCCGAAAGTAACGTTTGAAAGAGCGAATGGAAGATTTTCGTGTACTATATCGACGGGACGTGCGCACACAATAGTTTTTAGAGTTGTATAAAAAAACTGGAAAATATACATATATATGCGCATTTGAATCTGCCGTTGTTGACGGCTCATTTTTTTTTCGCTTGACAAAACTTGTTTTATTTTGTTGACACATAAATAACGATGATATGTATGCCGGCTATGCGCCGTTATGTTACCAGTTTTTGTTCTTCCTTTAATTCCTTCAATGTTCGAACAAAAACGAGAAGAGAAAGATAGTTTATGTTTGTATGTGCCTTTTAAAACTGACGCACTGCGGAACTATTGACGTCTTCCGCGTACGTATTTTACGATATATCCGTTCTATTTATTTTACAACTTAAAATGCACGCTTTTAACGTAATCTTCTATTGACAGGTAGCTTGCGCGTCTTTTTCCGCAAAAAAAGAGTTTGAAACCTATTATAATCTCGATCTCTCGAAAGTATATTTTTCTAAAGGATATGACATTTTTTTGTATTGATGAAAGAAATGGAGGTTTTCAACAAATACGACAGATAAAGAATAAAATTTGTTTTATGAGTTCAAGTACACACGACATTTAATTTCATGATGGTTCGACCAAGTTGGTTTCGCGGTTCGCTGGAACACAATGACGTTTGCTTCTCTTTGAGGTTGATTGTTGATTGTGAAAAAGAAAAGGATTCTTTGCTTCAATCTCAATATCTCCGTTTTCCAATCTTTCGAGGAAGTAGCGTGGCAATAAAAATGAAGCTCGTCGAGCGATTACGAGAAAGCACATTCTGTTATCACTTCGGTCGATCGAGTGATCTGTTGAGACGCCGCGGTAGAATCTTGATCGAAGCTCGAATCACATAAGGTGGACGCAGGAGAAGGAGCTGAATTCTTCGATCTTCGCGATCTTCGAGTTGTTTTTCCCCATGAATCTTTGTCGACGCGGTCAACACGACGTATCTCTTCCTTTCTTTTCTTTTCTTACAATTTTATTCGAGATACTGTAAGATACTCGCGGTCGTTAAGGAACGTCTCACTGTCACACTCGACAATAATTGAATTCTTTCTGTATTTCGCAAAGAATGGAGAGGAAGAGTATATTTTAATTTTATCGTTCCGCCTTTTTATCTTGGAAATTGCATCTTTTTTATTTTTACGATCAAAGGCAATTCGAAGTTGTCTTTCAAGATTTATTTGTCGCTTCGGTTTTTTAGTTTCTCATCTTGTTATTTGTTTGAAGTATAGAGAGATTTTTTCAAGCGGAACGAAAATTCTTTTATATATTTTCAAACCCGCGATGTTAAATTGATCTTAAACGATATCGAACATGTACTGCCGCTATTTCGCGCTCGTAGCGTTATTAACTGAGCCAATTGCAGCATGGATATTCCATTACGGTGTACAGTGTCTGTACATTTCAGCATTGTGCGCAGTTGTTATTTTTCTTTCGTATTGGCAAAATTAATATTATTTTTTATATCATCAATACGAAAACGTATATCTGTCGTCTAAACTAAAACACAAATAATGGCGAGTAATTAAATAAAAGCTGACTTCGAATAGTTTTTCAAGGACAACGAAATAATTTGCCACAATTAAATTTATATGTGTACGTTCTATATCTGCGGATTTAGGTCAGATAAAATCAAAAGTGTACGTGAATATTGACAGAAATGCTGGGATAGACTCTCGATAGTTTGCTCTCGCTCTTGACTGCGGGACTTTATCTTCCTTGTTAAATGTATTACCGTTTTACGGGGGCTTATCCGTGATACCATTACCCGGGAACAACTGCAGTTCTCGTATCCATTACCCACGTACATGGTTATTCACGTTCGTCTCAGGGATGTAACTTTCTATCGTCATTGAGAAGAGAGAGAAAGTGCATCGCGATTACATTGTAGACTATATATTTTTAATAAAAAAATAAAAAATAAAAAAAGTAAATTATATATTTTTTATATTTTACGTCTCTTAGTCAGTGAAACTGACTTTTAGCATCTTAACTTCTTCTTAACAAATATACATCTCATTGTTGAAATATTAATTATTACGCTTTAAACAGTAACAGAATTGAAGAGAAATTTGGCATGTTACATCACACAACGAGAGAACGCGCTGTCACTCCTCTATTTTCATTTATTTTTTCGCGACACATATATATCTGTCGCTGATATTAGTTTCGGATTTTATTATCAGCACGTAACCTTCTCTTTTTCTGACAGCGCGCCCGTGAGTGGATATTCGATAAGACGAAAGACACCTTGTAAGCGATACAGAAATACGATGGAAACGTGATGCTGGCGGAAATATTGGTCGCGTGTGACCAGAATTTCGAGGAAACTGCTATATCGCGCTAGTGTGTGCGCGCAATTGATTGCCGATGGGTGTACGAATGATTGCATGCGTTAAATTGAAATTGGAGAGTTCGGTACGCAAAAGAGAGAGAGAGAGAGAGAGAGAGAGAGGAGAAGAGAGGAGAGGAGAGTGGCAAGTACTCGAAACAAGAAACCAAAATTTATATAGACCAAACGAAGTGTATAAAAAAAAAAAAACAGTTTGTATTTTCAAAGAAATGATTACATCTACACGTTTGCGTGTCTGCTCGAAAAAAAGTAAAAAGTATGAAAGTTACTTTTCAAAGCGAATTTTGATGTACGTAGTTTATAACATCGACTTGTGTATCTTCAGCTTTTCATTTTTTTCTCGCAAGAGAGTACGTTTTTACACGGTTGTTCTAAAAAAGATACGAGAGTGGGTTTATGGTACTCCCAAAGAAGTTTGCCAAATGATTTATTATTTGGCTGACCTCGATTCGGCCGGAGCTTTTCATTCGATTCTTTTTTTCTCTCTTTCTCCTTTAACTGCGTCTTGCTCTTTCTGGCTTTACTTCTCTCCTCTCATTCGAAATTTTCAGCCGTTCTCGAGAATCTTGTCAGCACGTTCGATTTTCCACGATGATACACTAAATCCTTTGTGAGTTTGTTTAGTGATTTCTCTACGCGAGATATTATCAACTTGTTTGAATAAGTTTTACATATATAAAAATGCGAAGATATTTAATGTTGAAATATTTTGAATTAGAATTGTGAAAAATAACCGTAATATTCTTAAATCTTTGTCTAGGGAAATCAGCAGCAGTTGTGAGAAAGTGCGAATGCAAAGGCATTTTGTACAGTACGCGCTTGCTTCTGGAAAAACAGACGGTTTATTTTTCAGGACATAAAGTTTTGTGTTCTAGTTAAGGAAGTTATAATGAAATTGCCGAGAGAATCGCTCTTTACTTATGGTACCTTTAAGTTGAGTTAACCCTGATAGAACTAGACGCGCGAGACGGAAAGCTTTTCGTTTGAGCATATTTTCATTAAATCACGCTACAAATTTAACAGCGGGTGTTGTGATTTATCAAGGCCGCATTTATCATCGCAGGAACGCGCAAAACGATTCATTATTTCCATCACAGGACTGTCGACCGGAATTTCCGCAAATTATACGGAGAATTTCTGAACGAAACTCGGGTAAACGCTCGTCAAACTCTCTGGACTTTCTCGCCTGCGTAAAAAATAAAGGAAGAGAATTAAACGAGAGATCGAGAAAGAGCCCTACGCTAGATCAAGCGTAATTTAGAAATTTAATTCGAAAAGTTTCTAGAATTACGGCACACTCGGAAATGAAATCTGCAAACTTCGTTCGTCAAGTCGTTAACAAAAATCTCGTTCGTGCACATCGTGATTTAAACAAAATTATTGAACAACAAACAAAAATTATATAAATACCGACAAGCGTTTGTTTTTCTAGAAGAACGTTAAAGCTTGTTTGAATTATACGTTATATGTAAATATTATTTTGATCATGTACTTAACATCTAATTAATCGTAATTATACTCATTTATATGTACAACTGATTTTAGTAATACAGTTGCAAAATTAATTAGCAAATTTATCGGCACAAAATTTAAATTATTCATATTATTCACGATATTTCGTTTTATTACAAAATACGGATAGTGCTAATTAAATGCTATACCATTATTACGAAAATGTAGAATTTCTATCAAGAACTGCAGTGATCGCGTGGGAAAGGGAAAATGTTCAAATTATCTGTATTCGCGCGATTTACGACGGATATATATCGAAATGCGATATATATATCGATATGCGATATTATGATGTTTGCATAGACAAATCTTATTCCTGCTTGAAACGCTACTTAGTATAGTAATAAAATGAAGGTGAAGACGAAATTAGATTAAAATATACGTTTCGACGCGCGTCTAATATGTAAATCCGTAAACGTCGGCGACTCACGCCCTGAGGTTTTCGATTTCGATCACAATCTCTCTGTGCGCGATAACTTTCATACATGCAATGGCTTCACATGTACGCGCCCTACGGCTCTTCCAATTACAGTCGGTTTGCAGTTGCAGTTTCGTCGGTAGTTGCGCTCAGACTCTCGCTGAAATTCGAGAGATAGAATTTATGGCGCTATCCCCATTCGACGGGGTGGTTTCGATTGATTGATCCGATTTTTGTTTGCAGTTCTTTCGTCTATTGACTTGGTCTAATCATCACTACGCTGAACTCGCGTCAAACGAATTAAAACTATAAGAAAGCGACGGTATGTGAAAACTCACATGTTGCATAACTTTCGAGAGAGAGAGAGAGAGAGAGAGAGAGAGAGAGAGAGAGAGAGAGAATAACGTTTTTTCTTTTCCAGAACTTGAATTAGTTCGTTCTGAATTAACAATCGTTAGTAAAATCTAATGAGATAAAACAGTGCGCACATTTTGTCCCGTCGGAATGTAATTGCGTTACATATTAACTCGCACAATCAACACGGAGAGAGAGTCGAGAGCGAAAGCGCATCGTTCGCGCGCAGAACGCAAAAGCGGGAGCTGCAATTATGTACGTATACCGGCGGCAAATACTCGGCAAATACCTAGGTATCTACCCGCTCGCGATATACGCGACGTATAACGCATTTAGGAAATAATAATCGTGATTTCCTGGCGCGCATGTTGTTAACGCAAACACAACCTCGTAACATTTTCCGCTGGCGAAGACCGTCCGATGTAGAAGCCGCCGGTTATTTTTGTTGCGGCGCTATATCGGGCTCGTAATTAACTGGCGTAGACGCAACCAAACACGTTTCCGTGCGCGAAAATCGCACGTCACGTATGATACTGCTAACTGCGTTTCCCGTCGTCGATTCGGCGCAGCTGCAACGAAAACTGCATTCTCTCGTATCGCGCACGTATCCAGGCGCGCGGATAAAACAGCGCTTTAATTACTTTCTTTTGCGAGAGACGCGGTTTTATAGCGACGGATTGCGAGTCAAAACGCGAGAGATGTTCAAAACTACGTGAGAAGCGCGCAATAAAATTCTTATGCAATTTTCGAATCGATTCTCGTACCCGCGTATACGCAATTTACATTCCATAGACTCATGCGCGTCCCAAAATCCCACGGCTTTTATTGGGCTTTGAACGCTTTATTGGGCACTGCATGCGAACGACGATGAAGATCTTTGAAACCGGTCGGTTAGTCGGTCAGTCACCGCGACAGGTATACATTTCATCTTTTTTAATAAACCAGCGTCTGATAACGTGACTCGTGGTCTCACGCGTTCTCTAAATTTAATCTAAATTCTGTGCAAGGCGCGTGCAAGAGAGAGAGAGAGAGAGAGAGAGAGAGAGAGAGAGAGAGAAAGAGAGAGAGATCATGGGTTGTGTCACTATTTCGGAAACTGGCATAAAGTCGGACACGTCTGAATTATGCAGATTAAAATGATTCTTGCGAGCTTCTCAAGAACATCTGACTGAATTTAAAATATAATTTTCATATTTCCTTCTATACTCATTGTAACTTATTGTTAGAGAAGAAATAATATTTTGAGTATATGCATGATTGTGTTAAAGAATTATCATATTTATAGTTCTTTTTCTTGTTCCAGGTCGAACTATTACGCCAAAACGCCACATCGAATAGCACACGTTGTAAGTATAGCAAACAATTTTGAATGATTGAAATTTCTGTATATATTCTTATGCGCAAATTGCTTTAAAGCGATAAAATGTCGATGCAAAATGATCTCCTCTTGGCGTCGACATAATCCGAGATATTTGAGTAATTTTTAATTTTTTTTTTTGCGCATTTAATCCCATTTAATAATCCTTGAATAAGTTTAGAGAACGTCGTCTCATTGCGGAGTTTTGTATGTATCGATTTCTTCGTAGGTACTACGAAAACTTTAATCTGATTTTATCTTCTTCGCTTTTAAAGTAAAATAAGAAAGATCATCTTAATGCGGTGGACCGTAAAGTCGAACACGTAAAACATCGAGAACATAATATCTCATAAATATTCAGTTAGGATGTAAACGTGCTACAAAGTTAATGTCCGAGATTTGTGCGGAATTAAATACTTGAAATACTTATAAGATTAGGTTTTTGCACAACTGCTAATTTTCTTATTATTATCTTTCTTGTAATTAAATTTAACACGAATGAAATCGGAGAATATAAGAGAGAAGAATAAACATTATTTTTTATATAACTACATGAAAATAAAAAATTTTACATGTAACATAAGATAGTTGAACAAAATAAAATTAAATATAAAATTTTGGGATTAATAATTTACAAGAGACTGATAAAATTGAATGATAAAAATCTGCACTGCGTTTGCGGACAAACGCGTGGGATAATAAAAGAAAACGGAACAAACGGCAAGTAGTCGACAGTAGCATCTGGTACGGCGCACCAAATCCGGCGGAAAGAAAATGGGCTTAATCCTCTTACGTCCGTCACAGGGCCAATGCCGGAAAATGGCGTTCTTTGCTTGACCTTAAACCTGACAGTAACACGTGAGCATCGCCGCACACTGATTGTGAGATACACTAAGAATTCGTCAATTTTCTTTATGTCGTTAGCTAAGAAAGAAAACAAAATTTTTGAAAGTGCATCGAATGCAAAACTGTGCAAAAAGATAAACAGAATAAATTTGATTGAGAAGTAACATCACTGAAAGAACATACTTATAAAAATTTTATAATATTATAAGGATAGAGAGATATTGCATAGATCTTTGGAGAACTTGTTCCATAATTTCATAATTTTTAAGTTTTTTTATATTTTGTAAAATTATCTCTCTGTCCAAAAGTCTGAGTTAATTTAACTCTCTGGGACTGTAAACGTCGATTAACACCTCGAAATCATTGAACCACAAGCGCAGTGAAGAATAGATAATGAAAATTGACTGCGGTCGAGAAGAAAAGCGAGGAAAGTTTCGCGTGCTTTTCCAATCTCTTTATACATCATAAAGAATTTATAATTAGTTGGTACCTTTCTACAAGAGAATTTTAATTTCTGTTAGCTGAATTTGAAGTTGGAAATTAAGTGAACATTTCGAAGTAAAGCTTTGTCGGGCGGAAAGGCGAGTTGTCGTTGGAGTTGGTGTTTTAGTTCCACGTACTTTTGCTGAGCGCGTACATAGTAAAAACTTAATCTTCGCAAAATAAAGAAAGAAACGTTAAAAGTTTTACTAATAACACGATAGTGTCTCTCTTTCTTCTTGTTTGGAGTGTAAAAAGATACGACACTAATTATGTGTACGACACTTACATTTTAATTTTGTACAAAAAAGTAGTGGAAAAAATTGAAAGAAAATTTGACATGTATCTTATGTATTTGTGTTGAATACCCGAGAGAAAATTCTTTTTGCGCAAATTTAAAATTGAAATTTAAAATTGAAAACTGTGTAAATTACAAATTAATGAAATTTATGTGAATATTAAATTTACTAATATTGGTAAAATATAATGCAGGATCATACGAAGAGAAATGCACGAAAAATTCTGCAAATCTCGTTTCGTTACATAACGGAGACATAGAAAATATACGAGTAGGTACTCACGGAAATAACTTTCAAAGCTACGTGGCAGTGCAAACGTGAGTATTTTACAATCTTGCGGATGAGACGCAGATCCCTACTAGATTCTCGTGATTTTTAAACGTGTGCTGGATTGAAAATAGTGACACTTTTTGTGAGAGAAACGTGCTATCTCACTTATAAATAATTTTTCTTTACTAATACTGTGTGATCTTCTCTTTTTCTTTTTCTTTTTCTCTCTTTCGTTTTCTTTTTTTTTTTCAGAGAGAATTGATGTTTTAATGATAAAATATTCTTAAAAAAAACACTGTGCGTGAGAGATTTTTATAATATATGACACTTCACACATTAGAATAGATACTGTCGTTGAATCATATGAGAAAAAGATGTAAAAATAATTGCACGGGCAAAGGTAAAAAATAAATTCCGCGTTTCCGGCAGCTGCGAACCGCGTTGAGTTTATGTGCTTCTACTTGGCTCTTTTATATATCTTATACGAATTTCTAAATTCTCGCAAAAGCGGAGAAAATTCTGTCCCGCTACTTCGCAGGTCGTTTCCTTTTTCGTTGGGACGCCCTAAATCTTATCGCCCAGCAACAGTCCAACGGATATGGCCCTGAGGTCGGAATTGAAAACGCACGAGAGGGCAAGGTACGAGAGAAGAAGATTCGCGAGATCGTAGGTGAGGAGGTGGTATTGGGCAAAGCCATTTCGAAGGGTGGGATTTCCTGAGAAAATCGTGCGATTGAATTAGAATCGGGGATATCTGGGGATATTTGCGAGATTTGAGAAAGAAAGCAAAAAGAACACGAGATACAGGGATGCGTGTGCGTATATGTGTAGAGAAAAAAGGACAGTTGCGTGAAAAGCTAGTCGCGGGAAAAGCGTGAAAAACGTGAAAGCTCGACAAAAATCCCTCATCACACGAAACGGGATTATCAACGGGAAAATGTTTTAATAATCTTACATATATGCAAACAGATATCAGGCGGAAAGGAATAAGGTAAGAGCTGAAAAAAAATGAGCGCTCAAATGAATATTTTAAAAAATGTAAAAATTTGTTGCGACAAAGATATTTCTTTTATTGTTACGTGTCTAATTTTTGCGATTTGTTACATACTATCGTTATTTTTGTCATTGTCGCACATGTTGCTGTGATTATATCGTCATTTTATATACGATATTGCATGCACTGTAACCACGTGATTATGCTTCGTACGTATCGTTACACGATTATGTCGCCTCTGCGGTAAAGCCGCGATTGTTAATTATGAACAACAGCGTGAATCAATCCTCGGAGAATTGTTATTACATAACGATATCATTGATGTAAATTATGGTGACACATAATGAAACCTGCATACCATGTATGCGCAATCACGTCTAGTACAAACAGCGTGCAAAAGATATCTCTTTTCTGTGTCGAGATAGAAATCTCTGTTAGATATATCTTTGTGATTGAAAAGAACTTTCTTTTCAAAGACGGTAAACAAGAAATTTAAATTGAACGCACGCTAGATTAAACAGGCAATTAATAAGAGTCATAGTATACGATATTAGTTTGCAGTAGCACGTCTTTCGCTAATTAAATCCCTTGCCTTGCAAATTAATCTTCAGTCTTCGAAAAGAGACGGAATGTCAGTATATATATATATATAATAGATTACTTTTTATACATATATCTATAGGCCATTGTGACGGATTCTTTTTTTTTTCAAAAGAAAACTGAAATTTCCGCATAAAAGCGACGTGAATATCATCTGCGTTACATTTTATATGTAACAACAGTTATATAACATATGTATATTAGAGTTAAATATACAGAGAAATATATGCACTCTTGAGAAATCAAATAATTTATTAGTTTCGATTTTTATATATATTACACAAAATCTATCTGTATAATTTAATTACATTTTGCTTTTAACATTAATAATTTAATCCAAGTACGTGCTGCTCCGCTCGAAAATAAAACACGTAATATCGCACATATGCGAGATCACGTTGTTCATACGAGAGAGTTCCTGAAATCTCAGAACGAAGAAATACATGTATTGCATTCTACCGTTATTGTGTATTTGTGCGTTTGCGATGATTCTCTCTCGCATGATTTTAATTTCTAGCGAATACTCGCGCAGGTGTGTCGATGAGAGTCAACGAGACCGTAAGAGCTTTTATTCACCGAGATCTATTACGCTCCTCGCGAATGCTCCGGGGATTATGAATAATTCGAAAGTATTTGCTTTTCCAGCACAAACGGCTGAAGTAATAACGGATGAGTAGAAACGGAAATGAGTGGTTTTCGTTAATGAAACTAAGCAGCAGTACGGACAGTACATGATTATTTCTACATTCTTTTTCCATTTATAATCGGACACCATTGATTTAGCGATATGAAGATCGGAAGGTTTAATAAACGTTTGAATAAACACACACACACATGATAATCGGTTATTTGGAGAAAATTGATATGATCAGAAACAAATATTTTACGTATATATCACGGATTCGCTAACAAAAATACAAACGTAGACTGGTCACACATAATTCAGAATAGAATTAAAAATTGATAATACCATAGTAAAGGAATTATTGGAAATGTAATTAAGGTATTACTATATGTTACATTATACATAAAATATACCTAAGAAGATAAAAATCCGTTCCGAATTATTCCGGCATTCCATATCGGTTTTATGTCTTGATTAATAGAATAGCTTTTCTTTGTTTGTTTTATGGGATTTTTTAAAGTTATTTGTTGTTTTGTTTCTTTGTCAGTAATTTCATTTAATATATATTATTTACTATAAGACATTATTAATTTAATGTTATATATTATACACAAACTGTTATGTATTATACACAAATCTTAGATATCGTAATAAAAAGATACACAAATCTTAGATATCGTAATAAAGTATTATGAAATTACTTATTCACATTAAAAATGTAATGTATATATTGAAGCAACCTATATTTTCAATAATAAATATCTCTGCAGGACCAACCGCGCGACATAAAAGTTTCCCGCGCATCACGTGAGGTGGCACCACCGCGTACATTCTGAAGTCGCGCGAAAATTTTTTTCGAATTTGCGTTCTGTTTGTTTAATAGTTTCGCGAACATGCAAAGAACGCGACGTTGTTTCAGTTCCGCGGACCGAATATTGTTCGAACAAATGCGCACGAAGATTCGTTTGCGTAATATCAAGATCAATTACTCGCTAAATCACGAATGGGAGCGATTGAACTGGGAAATTTGGGTAGGTGCAACAAAAAATTTGTATTATTTCAATCGTGTCTTCGCCGAGACGTACTTTTTATGTCCGCGACTACGAGCGTCTCGGCGGATATGAATCTTGCGCACTTTTGAGAAAGGTACAAAGTCGAAAATTGTTGCATTAGAATATATCGGAGAATATGCTCGTTATTTTTTAAGTAAAATATAATTATCTTTGAAAATATGTAACACGCGTATCTTTTGTACAAGTTATTCGAAAAGTAAAGATCTTAAACTTGGCAAACTACGATACAAACGAGCGTATCTCATAATTTCTATTGGTGAGAAGGTAATCGATAATTTCAATGTGCAACTCCAGTAATGTTAACACAAACGATATTGTCAATCATGTAAGATTTCTTTATTTACAAATTAATCAGTCTAACATTTAAAAGCACGGAATATGTATGACTAGAACTATGTGATTACACTAATAATTATAAAAATAAATATATGAAGATGCGACTATGAAATGAATTTGCAAGATAGTTATTGTTTGAAGTTGTAAAATATTCAATTGTATGAGAATGACTTGAATAACTTTTTCTTTCGCTCTCTTTGTAAAATGGCGACACGATCCGATAGCGGACAGTCAACGCCATCCGACGTCAATTCTGGAAACGTAACACCACGACGCAATCGACGTAGGATAGCATTGTCATAAACTATGTATGATATTATAGTTCTCTGTTTTCGGAAGTTTGCTTAATCATGTAGTAGTTAAAAAAAAATTAATTGCATACAAATAATTACGAGATTATTAAATTTCTAAAAACATATATATATATATATATAAAATAATAATATGACAGTGAACTTTTATTCATAGATATCGATTGTGTTAATTTATTGTTGAATCGGGTCAGCAATGAAATCGTCTGGAAACAACGCAGCCTGTTTATTTTCAGTAATGTTCATCCGCGTGAAACGTTAACAAATGGAATTGAATAACACACTAGAACGAGTATTGCATGTTTTGTGTTAAACGATCACAACCATTATAAACTGAAATCGATATCAATTTTTTTTGTGTGTAATGAAATAATTGGCACACGTGTATATTTTTTTAAATTTTGAAACAGTCTGTGATTTTTGACATATTTGTTTTTTCTTTAATAATTTATATCGAAAGAATAAATTTTTTGGTCAAACCGCACGTTTTCAGACAAATGACTCATTATGTGTTTCGATTCGTCTATCCGCTCAAGCCGAGATTTGCTTAAGAGCAGTCGGGATTGCCGCCTATTTTCGGCGTGGTTTGCGATTGTCCTCTCCTGGCGCGCGCAATTGATTTTAGCTCCGGGACCTCTCCATGGCGTTGCCGAGGCGTAGTAAAGCTCGCGATTGAAACAACCGACCGATTCGCCAAATATACGCGACGCGTGTATATTTAGCTGGAAAATTGAATCTGTGCCAGGATACAGCCCTTGTAATCCGATCCTCTCTCTCAGCCGCTAGAAGAGGGATGTTATCGCGTTCTCGCAGGATCCACGCACTCCGCATAATTGTCCTACTGAAAAGTCGCGCAAGATAAAGAGAAATTAAATGTCATATTCTTGGAACTGTTTCTCTTCGAGATTTTGAATAAAACGAAAACATAATCTTGTAGTTAGGGTTTTTGGAGACTCCGGTTCTCGCACGGTTTACTTGAAAATCAGCATGTGTTTAAACACGGCGTCGATTTATACGCGTGTTGAAGTATCTCTCTAATCTGGACTCCACCCACTATCAAACGTGTGTATATTTATCGCAAAAGAAATATACCGTGACTGATAGAAAACAGAAGTACGTCGAGAAAGAGAGAGAGAGAGAGAAAGAAGCAAACATGAAAGAAAAGCAGGAAAAGATGACGTCTACAAAATCTATGAAAAAATTGTAATCAATTATTAATTTCTCAGCGGGAATATATAAATTAAATATAACACCAAAAGAACAAATAATATTTTCTAAAAATATAAAATAAGAATTGATAATTTTACTTATCGAGAAATGCTCTGTGTATTTAACGGATAATTAATTTTTTCGACAAAAATTGCTTGTTCTAGCTAAATGCCAGTCTCTCTTTCTCTCAAGATAAATTTGTTGCGTTTCTTATTTTTCCGAGTCGCTTCGAAACGCAGACAGCACGGAATTTGTACTGCTCTTTTTATACTATAACGGAGTCGCTTTTCTCGTGGATTTTATTTTGCGATTGCGTCTAAGAAACGTTTGACCTTAGCGGAAGAGCCAATTTATCAAGCGTCGTTGCACTTGTCTCACGATTTGCAAAAAGTTACGCACATCGCATACACTATTCTTAGGATTAGCAAATAACTTTGATGTAGAGCGTCTCTCTCTTACTGAAAGATATAATAAATAATGCTGTGTGGAAAAAGCGCGATGAGATAAAATGTTTTTTTACTTTTTGAATAATTCTGAGATTAAAAGAAGCTTGCTCGTTACTTTATTTTATTCTCATAGAATTCTCGAAAAAATTAAAAGCGTTCTAATATGTTCGTACGGACCGCGCGAATGTTAGAGGAATTTTATAACAGAGAGGATATTCTTAAGCATGACAAATGCGCCATTTGCAGTATCTGGTTTCCAACTGTGCTGTGGTTATAATTACGCACTCCGTTACCTAATCTAATCTAATTCAGTGTAATTTTACACTCAAAGTATGATAATGTGCAAAAAACGGAAAAGATTTTCTTCTCTATATTGCTTCCTCTCTTCATCAAGAAAAAATGAAGTCTCGCGCGGTGTTATATCTGCAACAAAATTATTATCGGCATTTTGAACTTTGCTATTTTCGAAGTTCTCGTAGAGAAAAAGAGAGAGAAGCTGTTGTACGCTTTTCAAGCGCGTTACCCGCGTATTTTACTGCGCTGCATATGTTTTAAGAGGAAAAAGAACGCGAGCGTGTCCGCCTCTTGCGCGAGATAAAACCGTCGGTGGCGTGCATCGCGTGTTCGCTACCATCGAACTACCGCTCTGTCCTCGTTAATCTGGCCATCGTGTGCAGCTTTAAGGTCGTCATGATATATCGGAAGCACTTGTAAAAACACGTAAACTAACTTTGAAAAACTTCAAAAGGCTTAACGACAGGCATTAGCGCTCCCCGGGAGCGTTAAGCATGTTTTTTGCGCGGCGTTGTTTTGGCCGGAAAGATTGAACTTTCTCTTATCGATCAAATCGTCCTGCCGGGAAATTCACGTGGCGTGCTTTCGACATAACAGCTGTTTCGAACGAAGAAGCGTGAGAGAACTTTTTGCGCGATAATATTTAAATATACAAGTTTTTAGTCTAAAGTAAAGTTTAATTTTTTTCTTTCGTAAAATGTGAGTAACGTTTCTAATAATAAAACGAGTTAAATACGGGGATATCTCATCGAACGCAAATTTTGGAACTCTCTTACCGAAAATTAATTACTCAACACTTATCTCAACCTTGGCACACTGTTCGCGCGCGTTGCAGAGTCTGACACGTAGATAAAACATTGGTGTATAAAACATGCACTATCCGTGTGACAGTATTTTTCGACATCTAATTTAGATCCTCCGAAATGGCGCAATGCCACTTCCGGCACTTTTACAGGTTACACATATTAGATATGTTTAGATACAGGTTACACATATTAGATATGTTTAGCGCTAACTATTTCGTGAATTAATCGTCCGCACGAAAGTACGGCGACACACATCGACTCGTGATAATTCATTATCGTTGGTGATCAATATCGATTAGAGGCTAACCGATAGTTGATCGGTCGGTCGGTCGCGTATTGATCGAAAACGGACGAATCAAAGCGAGTTCACGCGGGGCGCCCGCCGCGCAATATCAGTTGAATCATGTTACGCAATATGGCAGTGACATTTCTCATTATAGAAGCTTTGAACTTGTTTATCTCAGTTTATGATAAATGTCACTTCCACGTTGCGTAACAACACGCTTCGATTGTAACTCCCGGAGATACAATATAGGGAATTAAATTCCGCGAGATAACTGACGTAAACGTGAATCTCTATTTTTTTTTTTTTTTTTATTTCAACTTTTTTACAACAGGACACTCCGTTTGAAATCTGTCTTTTACGTATCAAGCGACGTTAACAGGAATCATCACTATGCTATCGCTAGTGGATTCTGAACGCCATTCTCTCTCACTCTAGCAGTTGTCATGGAAACACCTCTTTGAGATTCTCCCTTGTTGAGCATAGGCAGTTTCTGGAGAGAAGTACAGGATGATAATGTCGATCTTTAGGATTCATCTTTAACTCGAGATATACGACTCGTCATAGTGCATAAATATAAATCGACCGATAAATTCCAAACGATCGATGATGTCTCCGCACAGACTTTAATTTTAAACGGAAATACTACTACTCTGTGCAAGATTTGCGACGTCAGGTCGGTGCAAAAATATAATGATCCTTTCAGTTCGATTAATTACTCGGTTTTTCTTCTCTAACAAATCCTGTTCGTCTATTAATCGAATCCGATAATCTTCAGTAATCACTCGGATAAAACGGTATCTTTTCTTTTACGTCAAAACGATTCGAATTGATAGGGATGCTTATATAAGAAATCGGTTGGAATTAAAAAAGATATAAAAAAGAAATATATGTATATATAAATCCGTAGGAAGCGTTTTACAGCGATCTTCGCGAAATTCTTCGCGACGAGCGATTCGTCATGCCTTTTGTCTGATTAGATTTCACATCATTCTTCGGTCACAAGCAGCTTACAGGACGCGCCTTTCTTTCGTTTCTCTTTGTCGTTCCTTCGGAATTCCCTCGACGGAGTGTCGTAAAAAAAAGGAGGGAGAAAGTCCGGAAAAATCGAAGGCGACCTATAAACCGAGATGTCATCGCCGCGGTCGACGAGTTCTTTTCAAGAAAATATTCTACAGCGAATCTCGAACGTAAGACGCAGTCTGGATTTTTTCGAACAATAGCTCGTATGAATTTTCCTACGCGCGATGTGTTGCCGAATTATTTCTACTTTTTCCCGTGCTCCAAAGACATAATTATTTGCAGTATCTCGCGCGGAGATAAAGCGGGAGAGCACAATATGTATGCAATATTAATACGCTTCGGTAATATAAGCTGATATCCGTATATGGTTCTTCCGCGGAACGCGTCGTTTTGAATTTTAATTCAGGATTAAAGGGCTCGCGCGAGTCTTTATTGGCAAAATTCGATTATACGGTTAATGTATACAGATATATTTACGTGACCTACTGAGAAACATGTAATTTATCTTCGCGCACGAGGGATTTACATGCCCGATATACATCCCGTTTATCGGAAATAAAATTCGTTGTTAGGCGACATAATACTAACTGGACGATATTAACGATACATATCATCGATATAATCTCTCCGGAATATATCTCGATTGTTAATCGAATATTCATTAGATCACCTAAATGCAGCGTCATTTAATTATGAAATTCAGCATTCGTGATTTCATCGATGAGGCTCGCGGCGCGGCCTCTCTCCCTCGCCGGCGCGCGGTAGAATTTCTATTATGTTAATCGTCGCAGGAACGACATTGTTCGTACCGCGTGTTACTATTGTCATTATCGTGCGGATAATTATCTTCGGCGACTACTGTCTTTGTCTAGCGAACGAGCGCGGATTTCTCGGCGAAGCGTATTCATAAATGTTTCGCTCCTGTTTATTCCACGCACGATACTCCCGTTCTTTTTCCGAGATCCGATAAATTTATCCTCTTCGATCTCTCCCTCCGCCTCCTTATCCTCTTCCCTAGAGGTTTCTCTTCTTTCT
>QVOB01016561.1:0-53010 GCA_014839585.1 Pseudomyrmex concolor
AGAGATGCTTCATCGATGTATCGAAGAACGGATTTGCGAACGTCTGTCGTCGGCGACGACTCGCGATTAGGAGATTCGGTTATCCGCTTCGCTCCGGCTAACGAACGTGATAACCTCATCTCAACCTCTCCCCTCTTTCGTCCGTCTCTCCGCGAGAGCTATATTATAAGATCGAGTCCGGATGAATCCCCGTAGTAATCTAAAATCCGAGGAAAAATTAGATTCGTTAACCGCGAGCTCCACAGAGAAGGAAAGTCGCGGTTGGGAAAGAAGGAGAGTCTTTAATTAAATCGTATCGCCTCGTGTCCCCCTCCCTCCTCCGACTCATTTGCTCTTTCCGAAATCCTCTGAACCGCAAATCTTCGCCGCGAAGAAGCCACAGACTCCCCCCCTTCTCTCTCTCTCTCTTTCTCTCTTTTCCTTTCTTTTCTTTCCTCGTTTGTTGCACCTTCGTTTCGCCTTCTCTTCTTTCCTTCTCTTTGCCGTGATATCGACGCATCTTTAACGACCCCCAGCGTGATCTTGCCGTCTTATTTCGCGCCCCTTATTAATTTGTTTTAATTATACGGCGCGCTGGAGCGCTCGCCGCTAATCGTCAATTATCGCGAACAACTCGTCGCTCCAGTTGCATCCGCCGCATTATCGAGTATCACACTATCTTTGCTGAAAGTGTTTTTCAGATAAGACCGAGACACTTGGATATTGACACTTTGCCGCGCGCTCTTTAATTATCGTCGTTATCTCCCTCTCATTATTGCGTCATACATCTTTTATTGAGTAACACGAGAAATATATGTACCTTCTTTAACTATTGAAAGAAATCGACGAGTCTAGAGCGCGACGCTCGATAACAATAGAAAAAAAAAAAAAAAAGTGTCGTTATCTTGGAAGAGAGCTTTTCAATGCGCGCGCGACACCTCGTCGGTAAACAAATCGTTAAGCGAAGAAGACGCGAATCCCGCCTTTCGAAGGAGAGTAGGAGAGCATGGACCGACGCGTATCTCGGTTGTCGTCTGTCGTCCTAGTGTTTTCACGACGAGTTCGTATTTTTCTCGAGAGATGCGATCCCAAAGAATCGTGAGAGATTGGTCATCTGATTAAGAATAATATAACCGATTTTTTGTTCTAATTTAAATATTGAGAATAAGCATAAAAAATTAACATCCGACAAATAAAATTCTTTTTTAAAAAACATTTGTTTTACAGACTTCAACTTTGTTTGATCGATGAATAAACAATGTAAATACTTTAATTGTTAATGTTACAAGCGCGGCTCTCTGTATGATACAAGTATTTTTTTTTTTTTGTTTTTTGTTTTTTTACTTTTTGAGGACATTTCCGTTTTTTCTAGTTATTTATCGTGCGCCGCACGTCCCTACGTGTGTTACGTGCGAAATAAAACAGTAATTAATACACCACAAGTGTTCCATCCGCTTCACGTAACGACATAACTGGTGATGTAGCGGAGGGCTTTTAAAAGGACGCGAAATTAAATTTAAATTCTGCGTGAAATTGCATTTTAATTTTGAAATGCAATTTGAATTTTTAGTTGGGGGGAGCAAAAAAAAAATTCCGGTCCTTGAAATTAAATTCTAATTAAAATTGCAAACAATACGCCCGGCGAAAAAACTTTATGAAAAATAAATAGAATCGTATAAGTGCGTAACGCGCGATAACAAGGAACACATTTTAAGGATTAAGCTCCCGAACGGAGTTTTTATAGAAAGTTTCGCCGGAATATTGCGCGCACGTATCGCATTGCGATGGGGTTAAGTCTCCTCGCGCAATTTTAACAAAATAATAACAATCCTCGCGAATTGAGCGACAGTATACGACGGGCACGAGGAGGTACTTAAAACTGTGCTGCTGTGTGTAAATCAATAATAAAGCTAACTTAATCTTCGCACATCGAGCACTACCGAGCATCGACATCGAGTCTTCGAACGGCCGACGAGTCGGATACCCGAGTGCATGGCAGGCGCCATTAATCGCGCGATTTTACGAGAACGTAGGGTAACGGGAAGAGAGGCGGAACACAAAAGGCGAATTAATTCGGGAAAATTTATCGCTCCGCATCGAGAGAGAAGAAGAGAGCGAGAGAGAGAGAGAGAGACAGAGAACACCAGGTATGGCGCTGTACTACCGGCAACCGAAATAATGGCGACGATGCCTATGCGCAAGATATGGGATAGGTACATATATTTCGTGTACATACGAGTTGAATTTAAATCGCTCTACGCGTAACAAACGTTTAAACGCGCACGTATAACACACTCTCAATGAGAAACAATTAAATGCAACGTTACAAGAAGGACATTATCTTGACGTTCGCGACATGTTAAATGTAAAAGGCGTCACTCAACGGCGAGCTGAATGAAAATAATTGTTTCCTGCAAACTAATGTCAAAGGTCTTTAACGATTTCCAGAAATTTCTCGTGAATTTTCTAGTCGAGGATCCGTTCGCTGTTTAAACTCGTTAAACAAAACGAGCAGCGAAATCGACTGATTTACACCCGAACGTTCGATGCAGAGAGAATAATTATCTTTTGAATTATTATTATCTATTGAATAATTATCTATTCTTTATACGTAGCTCGCGTAATAAGCGTCGTTCGACAACTGCGCGCGTCTCTCTGTTATAAATTCTTTAAATGATTTTGTTGCCCGTGAATTTTTGATCAACATCCACATTTGCATGTACATACATACACAATTCAAGAGAACTTACAATAACGATGTTTTTTTAATAATCTAGTAGCGCTTGGAATTCTTTAGTTTCAATAATGAGTCTCGTCGACAATCTCGAAGCGTCGGAAGCGTCAAAGCGAGACTGTCCCGCTGTGCATCGAATATGATGGTGCCGACGGCCGACGGCCGACGGATACCTATATTATATGGTGATACACACGAGGTATGTAGAACGCAGATATTTTATCTCATAATCTCAATTCTATCTCATTATCTCGATAAAAAAGAAATTACGAGCGCTACTAGATGATTGAAGAAACATCGTTATTATAAGTTCTCTTGATTTTTGAACTTAATTTATGACAGAGGGACGCGCATAGTTGTCGTGCGACGCTTATTGCGCGAGCTACGTATACGAAAATAAATACTTGAGTCGCGAAATTTAGCGTTTACATTGAACTTCAATTTCTCTTTTTTTTTTTATAGGAGTAAGAGAGAAAGTAGACTTTGACGCTACAATACGTCCGAATTTTTTTTTTTTCTGCTAACAGTTTTAAAATAGTTTTAAAATATTTAATCTTCAGCTTATGCTGCGCATTACTCTGATAGATTCAAAAGCATTTTGAATTATAGAAGATCAAGTTTTAAAAGAGATGGCTCTATTCTAAATTTTAATTCTATAAAGATAGGTTTATATAATATAATTCTATAAAGATAGGCTGAAAGAGCGTTAAAAAAAAAACGCTAAACTTCGACTCGGGAACTCTGTCTCTCTCGCGAGATAAATTATTGTCATTAATATTGGCAGCTTTACACACAAACACACGTCGATATGCCGCGAGCGATGATACACACATAGTATTTCGTGACTTAAGACGCAGCAATAATCACGTCTCTTCACATAGTTCGCAATAGATAGCAATTTCTTGAGAAAGATCAAGAACACTCGACCAGAGGCGTGACAGGTGTGCGAGGAATTGGCGCGCGAATAGTGGAAACGGAAATGGAATCGTGTTTCTTTTTAAAACGAGTTATACAACAAAAACAATTATGAAAAATATGTTATTTACCGCTGTTTTTCGTTTTTTACGCTGATTACCGTAGCGTAGTGGTTGATAGATCGCCGAAGAAATATTAGAAGCCCGACAGTTTATGAGACGGAAACTAGCGGGGAGAGCTGTTTTCTCTTAACAAGAATAGAGGCCACGTCCTCGGCCTCGCGCAAGCAGAAAGACCAGTTTTTGTGACAATCGCTCACGCGCGGACCTCCGTTGCAAGAAGCAAGCCATACGCCCATCAACGACAGATTACTTACAGACTGTCCTAAATAAAGTCCCGAGACTTGCCGACGCGAAGTGGGATCCTGTCCCGGGCAAAAAAAAAAAAGGAAAAAAGGGGGGGAAAAATTCGTTTCTCCGCTGAGAGGAGCGGCGGAATTTATGTTTTCCACGAGTTTTCTAAAATGTTATATCGCAGCGATATCGATAAAAATGGTTTTTACGCTTTGCGTGTGTTCAGTTACTACAAAAACAAAGAGAAAATGTATAGAGAAAGTAACGATTGATTTTAGAAATAACAATTTTCAAATTGATTTTTCTTTCGAGATAAATATTTCGTCTTTGTTACACATTTAATTTATAATTGGTTTTAATTTTGATTTATCTATTGTCAGAAGTAATATTATAGATTGTAAAAATTCAACAGTTGTGAGAAAAAAAAACAAATTGCGCATATTAAGAGGACGCGTTATCAGTTTGTCGCCGAATATTGACCGATAAAAACGAGTTATCGATTTGTCAATATGTTTCGAACTCGGTGAACTAGAAGTTCGGCACTTTTTCGATTTTATCTCGACGGCTTTTTGATTTGATTGTGACAAATATCGAAAAGTTTTGAAACTCCAGACAATCAACGCAATTACATGAAACTGTCGAAGACGAGAATAGGAAGCGCGCAAGATTTTTGAATTAATAAAATCCCCGCTTTTTGCTGACAATCTGGTTAAAGAATCTATTGCGCTCGGCGCTTTTTCCTCTCGGTTCTGTCATCCGACACATATATAAATCACACACATAATTCATACGTTCTCGAAAGATGCGCTTAGCGAGAAATCGTCAAAATTCTAACGGATATTAAATGTAGTAAAGAAAGCCGGGAAATGATCTATGACAGTCCGCGATGCTCTGCAAAGATTTACTTGGAACTAGCTCTGAGATACATACACAAACGCGCGCGCGAACACACACATACACCTGCAACCGCTTATCTCGACGCTGAAGCGGCATCATAGGGAGGCTCGCCACCGTCCAGAGATCGTACGTGATGATACCTCGGCGAGTACACGGCGATACCAGTCACACAATGAGGCCCGAACACCAATTACCGTCGAGGAAGAGAGCTCCGCACGCCGCGAGGGGTCCGCGGGCCCTCTCGTCTCGTTTACAACCCTGCTCAATGTTGCTCATGGGCGTCGTGAGACTTACACTCTCAGGTTCAAAACGCTTCGGGATTTAGTCAAATAACAAAATTGATCGTGAAATACTTCGTATAAGACCGAATTTGTGTAGACAATAATTTTTGTTAATATTATTTCGCGGATAAAATATACAATTTTGATAGAAAAAAATATTCCTTTGTAATAAGTTTGCAAAATATACAGATAATATTTTTCTAATATAAATAATTAAAATATTCTTAGATCTTCCGAGAAAAAGAGCGAGAAAATAGATTCTTAAAAAAACAGACTTTTACGATGCCTTTTATATCGCGCGAAAAAAATTTACCGGCGCCAATGCATTGTCTCTCATGCTGATCCTTTTTCGCGGTACGGGTGGTGAATAACTCGATAAAAGCGAAGAACGACCGCGCGTAGGCGCGCAACTTTCGGTATCTCGAATCTCAAACGGAAGCTGCGAGCAAAGTTTGCATCGCGAAACGAAATTCATTTTTCGTACGTAACAAAGCACATATATCTCTACAAATCTTTGTTAGTTTAATGCTTTTGCGTTGTGCTCGCGTAGTAAAACGAACCGTTCTTGTGTTCTTAAAATTTTTTTTCTTAATTGTTGTGAATCGTCAGATCTTCGGTCTGTAAAAAAACCTTTTTCCAAAAAATCGCAATGCGTTATGCAATTATAAAGAGAACTTTTTTGTTCTGCGACACATTATTAAATTCCTGCCGCATTTAGCGAAATGATGACCTTTAACAAGCAATACCCGTTCTCTGTAATAAACTATAACACTATCGACACAAGCGTTTTGTTTGTATAAACCACCATTACGACGTCGTTACATATAAGTAGAAATAAACGTGCGCGCGTCATCATCACGACGAGCACTTCAATGATTCATATCTCGCATAACGTTATTAAATTCCAGTTTAGTTTAACAAAGGAGGGAAAATAACGTCCTCTGCGATCGGCAGTCAAATCATTGTGGCGCGACATCGCGAGCGTATTGAAAAAATGCGTTCCCAGCGGCTTCAAAGATATCGAGTTCGTCTGAAACGCGATCCGTTCGAAAATCGAATACAAAGTGAGAATAAAAGACCAAAAAAAAAAAAAACAAAAACAAAAACAAAAACAAAACAAAAAAGGAGAATTAATTGAGCTGTGACAGCAAAAAATTACAAACAAATTTAAAGCTATCTCTCGGACGACACGAGTTTCTGCGCGCAACACTTGTCGCGAACCATAAGTGACGAGAAATCATTTCAATGGCCGGTGCAAACAGCACAAATTTAAACGCACAAAACCGGGAGGGACGACGAACAATAGCGCCCAGCCTTGGTCCGATAATTAAATTGACGCGGGCTTTTGCACACGTGGCAAGTGACAAAATCGCTCGTTAATTCGCGCACACGCCGGTGTGCAATCGTCCGAATCACTCCGATGATTCTGAAAACGCGTTTTTCGAAAGTACACGTCAACGTGACGACGACGTGCGCGATTCCGTCACTTTTCCGTAACATCGAGTTTTCTCGCGTTCGAAAGAGTTTATGTAACGCGATATTAAATCTTTCAAGTTTTTAGTGCCCGAACACATTCGGAATTCGGAATAAACCGAAAATTTATCGATACACACACGTTTCCAAGAAAGAAGACGTAGAACGCAAAGAACTCTCGCGTTCTTCGCAGTTGAGAAAAAAAAAAAAAGAACGCGAAATGTGACGCAATTCGAATTGCGAATTGCGCAAGTTGTGTGCGACTTTTAACGTGAATCATTTGCGCGTGGCGGCGCGAGGAGGCGAAATCCAGGCACCGACAATGGTCACGTTCACGCGTTAATAGAATCGTAATCTTTCGTTCCCGCGGCAAGAGCGACGGACTCGCGTTAATTCACCGCGCCGTGCTGTTACACGTATGCGCACACCCGGAAGACTCGAATTAATCTCAATTTCAAGCATCGCCCGAGGGAGACAGGTCGCGCGGACGGAACAGAGAGAGAGAGAGAGAGAGAGAGAGAACGCAACGCGCCACCGTTCCGCACAGCGAGAAATCGCGATATTCGTCGACTCGTTTCTCTCTCTGTCTCTCTTTCTCCCATTCTCTCGTTTTCCCGCGCAAACATTACGATCGAGCTCGTGTGGAAACCATCCGTGATCCTTCGTCGAGATACGCCGCGAACCGATTTAACGCCCAGGATAATGGAAACATTTCCACGTGCGCAATGAATGTGAGAGTGACGTGTTACATTTGCCGCGGATGATTAAGGTCAGAAAAAAGCGGGAAAACTGCATATCACCGATAATAACAGCTACATCACGATGACAACGTAATGGTTGTCAACGTGGGGATATCGATTTTTCGGCTCGAGTCTTGATTTTTCTCTCAACTCGGTTAATATAAACGAAACTCAAATATTGAGCAACACAATCGCGATTAAAAGAATAACAGAAGATTAATAAAAAGAATAACAAAGGATCGTTTTCATTAAAGAAATGGCAATCGAAAGAGAGAGAGAGAGAGAGAAAAAAAGAGAAAGAGAGAGAGAGAGAGCGAGCGAGAGCGTCTACTGTAACATATTCTGCGGCTAGGCAAATCGAATCGGTTCAGCCGCAGATTAAAACCGCAAAACGAATGCGCGCAGTTCGCGCACGCACGGCGTAGGTACATACAAACAGTGCGCATTTTCGATACATGTTAAACCGCGTCAAGTGGCGAGCGTTGCGATTCGTGGCATTTTAATTGCTAATTTAATTAAACGCGTCCCCGAATCCCGGCGGCGTCGCCGCTGTGAGGGCAATTAAGACGCTATCGGGAAGGTGTTATTAATTAATGTATCGTGTGACTGCGCCCCGATATAAAGATCGCACGAACCCGATAATTGACTTTGCGCCGAACGTCATATGCAAATACAATCGCATAAGTGGTTAAATAAAATGAGAAACGTGTGTATTTGCATTTCCGAGATTTTTGTTTTGTCATATTTGAACAACACAAACTACTTGAGTCTTTCCTTCGGACATCGATTCCCATTTGGACGTTACAGTGTGTGTGTGTGTGTGTGTGTGTGTGTGTATGACTCTCGCTAAAGGAGGTAGGTCGAGGAACTCAACAAGGTAGCCCTCCCGTAACTCGCTCACCTACAACAACGCGTACACGAAGAAGAAGAAGAAGAAGAGAAGGCGGATAGGAAGTGCTCAAGGTTAATCGCGTCGTGGCGACGGAAAGCCATCGTCGTGGTGGAAAGTCAAGGAAGGATGGACGCTCGCAGAAGGGCCGAGGCCATTTATTCGATTCACGGTAGAGCAAATACGGACTCATGTCTAGACGCACAAACGGCCCCTATCTTCCCAATGCCACAACCGCCCTCATTCTCCTTTCCTTTCTCTTCCTCTCCTATCTCTCTCTCTCTCTCTCTCTTCCTTCTTCTTGTTTCCTCTCACGTCTCCTCGTTCTCTAGAAGCGAATACGCCGCGAGGCCGTCGTTTGCCGCTGGACTGAACCGTCTAGGATGCACCCGGACGTAGAGAAGCGTGTTCCAGATCACCGGGCCTGTGCGCGCTTCCGCCTCGTCAAGGCTCAATCGACGTTGGGTCTGGTCGGGAATTATTGTTCGACCTTCTCAGGACTCACTCTCTCTCTCGAGTCACGCTCGACCTGAGTTCCTGTACCGAGGATCCTTCGGCCACGATATTTCCCCTTTTTACCTCACCACGCGGCTGTGAGCTTCTCTTTTTTTTTCAACAGATAATTAATGTATGCCGAGAAAGAACAAAATTTTTTGTGTCTCGAAATCTCTTGAAAAGAGTTTTGTGTAACGAGAGAAAAATCTTTTGTTATACTCCACGGGAGTAACGCTTGCTGCGTTTCTTTTGTCCTCGCGGGACGGTGGACGAAAAATGCCATATATATTGTATATATATATATATGTATATTTGCGCAATCGATCCGCTGCGCTGCGCTGCGTAAACCACGACGTAAACGTCACGCCGCCTAATTTACAGCTACTTTTTGCCCGGTCGTCAACGAGGCCGACCAATCCGCGAAGGAGATGCGGTATCCCACTTTCAAGAGAATCGTAAATAAAACCGCAGTTCGTAACCGTGCGCGGTTTTCGCGCGCGCGCGCACGCTCGCGCACGCACTCCGATACAAGGCCCGAGACAATAGAAGTTCTGTGTGTGCTTCTGTTGAAGATTTCTCTCCCGGCGAAATAACAACAAAGATAAATTTGCGCATAATTAACCGCAACGTTACGGTAAACAATGAGTAAGATAACAACGATATAAGACATACGCGAGCGTGCGTATATCGCACTCTCGTCTCTCTCCCTGCATTTCTCTTCCCTTCTCTCTCTCTCTTTTTATCCCGAGAACAATTCTGATAGGTAACGCTAAAGGATCCGCTGTTAATGGCACGGGCCCGAGGCACGAGCCCGACGTCCATCGAGCGGACTTCTCTAACAGAGACGAAGCTGATGGGCGAGGCACACGCGAGAAGAGAGGGACACACCAGGCTACAACACTAGAGACGGGATGGACGAGAAAGAGGAGACGGAAGGAGAAAGAGGAGAGAGGAGGAGGAAGAGGAGGATAGCCGGCTGGAAAAAGCTGGCGCAGCTCTACTTTGACGAAAGGCATTTTGTTGTCGGAGTCACTCCTCCCGCCTGACGGACAGAAAAGCGAGCGCGAGCACGATGTAATTACCGGACGCGACGCGAGTCGTCACTCGCGCGTCCTGATTGTCACGAGGCGAGGTTTCGCGGCTCCGAAAAGGGATCAGCAGAAAGCTCCGCTCCGATTAGCGCTCGTTGACATGCCTCTCTCAAAGACACGTTGTAACTTTTATTTCTTTTTTTTCTTCAGCAAAGCGTTTTTTCTCTCCATATTTCTCCGTCCGATGAAATTGATCGAATCTTTTCTACCGCTCTGTGGGATTAGCGTAAAAATTTAAACGCTCGCGATAACAAAACTTTTATACATATCTCTGACGTGTGTGTTATAACGCCGCGCGCGCAAAAGTCAATTACGCGCGCGTTCTCGCATCAGTCGTCGGGATTTATTGATGGTACTTCAGGAGCTGTCGAGTATAGAAGAGCTGATATATATGTATATATGCATGCACACACATAAACGCGAGACTCTACATTTGGCGTTTGAGAAAATGTGGCGCGGAGCGCGCGATGATACACTCGACAATTTAACTTCCGCGCGAGCTAAAATAGCAGGAGCGCGCGCTCTCTACTTCGTAGAGTCGAGGTATCTCTCGGGTTCTTTGCTTCCTTCCCGTCCCGTTCGCGTAGTCGTTTCGACCGCTGGCTCGAGTTTAATCTCTTCGTGCAATTACTGGAATAACGCGGTGGGAATAATAGATTCGACTTGGATTTCGCGTTGCGCGGCGCGGCGCAAGACTCGCCTCGCCGGGAAACTGGATAGCTCGGCTTTTAACGTAATATTGTGTTTCAGAAGTCTGACACGCCGAAGATATTGTACCGGAGCAGAATAATTATTAACTACCAGAGCGCGCGAGCGCGCGCGCACACACACACACACGCACAGAATATAGAAAAATGCGTTAAAAGAGAAAGAGGACGTGTGTTCGCACGGGTGTGCGTACAGTGTGATAAAAAATGTACGACACAGGCTTTACAATTTAAACGATTCGGTGTAATAACGCCGACACTTTTCTATAAGTTGAACCAAGGCTTACGGTATTGCGCAACTATGTGATCATTCGTACAAATGTACGGCGCATCTCTCTCTCTTTTTCTCTCCGCGAGACGATGATAAACGTTCTAACTGACGCGCTAACGAAGAGTGTGTCAACTTCGATAAAAATTACACTTATTAAATGTGTGTGTGTGTGTGCGCGAAATTCGCGCGAAAACGAGAATTCAATCAGTTCCAAATACGTGAATCATCATATACTCGGTATATAAGATATCAGGCATTAGTCACATTTTCGCGATGAACGATAAGATAACAGCTACAAGAAGTATCAATCAAGTACCGCACGTTGTATACGTAGCGCTCTGATGTGGTTAAAACATATATGTCAGCAATGCCGCGTGCTCAGGAGAACACACACACGCTGTCGAACTGTACGCGATACTATCAAATCCCGCGATC
This sequence comes from Pseudomyrmex concolor, assembly GCA_014839585.1. NCBI lineage: Eukaryota > Metazoa > Arthropoda > Insecta > Hymenoptera > Formicidae > Pseudomyrmex > Pseudomyrmex concolor. Next base: position 11,261 of record QVOB01016561.1, read on the forward strand.
TCGCGATTGGCGATAAGCGAATCGTACGTGTGTGGCAAATAAATGTAAAATATACGTTTCGTGACACACGTCTTTCCCGTTGTCTCTCTTTGCTCGCCGCGTTACATTTATGTAGGCGTAGTATTTTTTTCTTTTGCGACGCGAATAATCTAATTTGATAGTTTGATCGGATCGGCGACAAGTTTTTACCTCAATAGATATGCAATTCACAATCTCTAGTATGCAAGGCCTGTTCTTTTTTTTTGGCTGAACTTCTTGTCTATCTCTTCTCTTTTTCTCTTCAAAATGAGGAGAAGAAGAGAAAATATGAACTGTGCAAGAAATTCAGCTAAAACGAACAGGCCCGCGTTAATATCAACAAGGTGGTCCGTTATCTTTTTTTTTCTTTCCCTCATCCCTCGCACGGTGTTCGCGCTGTGTTTTCGATCTTTGCTCGATGGGATGCACGCGCCGTAACATCGCGCGCGATCCTCTCCCCTTCTTCGAGATTTATCGACTGTCATCGTCGCGTGAGCATAATCAATCATTTACATTGTAATCGGACGGCACTGCGAGCGATCGTAGCGGACACCGAGGCGCCCGGGCCCGATTCTCGGCGTCGGCGTATAACTCACGAACCCGCCAAGTCGTTTCAATCCACAACGCCACGGCGACAATGGAAATGTGTCGTGCTCCAAAGTGCTGCCATTTATCCTATCCGGCAAACGGTATTTTGCACCGGCGGAACTCGCGGGAGAGACAGACGAGATTATACGGAGGTTGGATCGCGCGTCGCACCGTGTTTCATATAGCGGTTGCATCATGCTTCAACGAACGGCCATTGGGAAACGTGTTATAATCTGAGTAATGCGTACGTACGTACGTGTCTTGCGCAATCCCGCTAAAAAGACGAGAAACGGGAAGCGAGTAACGTGTCAAAGGAGACGAGAGAGAGAACGAGACGAAAAGGAGAACATAAACGTGTCTACGAGCCGGACAAAAGTGGAGCGGCTGAGAAATGCATCGAATAATTGTCGTACAATAAAACGTGCTTGTGTGTTAAAAAAAAAGTCCATTCTCTCGATTATTTATTTGGCTTTTTCGCGCTGATTGGTTTTCGATTTATTTGTGTCGCAACTTTGACAATTGCACGGTTATATTTGTTTTCGCGCGGGTGAGATAATTAAAAAAAAAAAAAAAAAAAGAAAAGTGTGAAAACACACACACAAGCTCGCACGCGCGTAGTGTTTAACTTGAAAAAGCTATATTGCGTTCTCGTAACATGACAAACTCGTACACTCATTGGCAGTGATATCTTATCTGCGAGGTCGAGTTTGTAAATCACACGCGGTACAATTTGCGCTCGATAGCGAAGTTCCATTTTCGTCGGTTTCCTTTCATATTTTCCATCAAAGCAACACACGTGAGCGACGAGAGAGTAATTTTCATTATAAAAAAATACACAAAGCTTATCTTCTGTTAATTTATTTCGGATTATCTGTTTCGTCGCTCGGAGCACGTGGCGCAATGAGAAAACAATACGAGGAGGAATCAAGGACGCGTTCGACTTCCGCGTCTTTGATTCGGTGGGAAAGCTGCGCGCTCTCCGTCCAGGGTTCATCACACTCTCCACGATTACCCACGGCCAGTTTTCTAGCGTGCACTCGAACACACCGTGTATTATCCGCGTCTCCTCTTCGCTGTTGTGTGTGTGTGTGTGTGTATACATGCACGAGGAGCGCGAGCGGTTAGACGGCGGGCAAGGTCTCACGACCGATGGATTAGGTGCACCGTTTGCTCGCGCTCAGCCTCGGCTCGGCAAACATCCTCGGAGCATTCTTTCAACGCGATAATCGTCCGTGTGCGCTTACACACACATACACACGCCAGAGAGAGATATATATGAACGCGTTTAAAAGCGCGCCGCTGCACCGCGCGATTCTCCACGGATCGCAACGCTAAAACGATCGTCGAAACGATCGTCTTAGACGCCGCCTTTTTGCGAGACGCTGCACTTGACGGCGCATAACGAACCTCTTCGAACGAAAACTCACACGTCTATTTCACCCTATATATTTACGTCTCGTGCAATCATCAATAATCTTTTCTCAGTCATCGATCTATTTATTTATCCGATGAATAACACGCAAAGCGCAGCGTGCATATTTAAATCTCTCGCGCAACAGAACGCAGCAGCAGCAGCTTGATCCTTCTGAGAAATCGCGTAGCGGAGAAACGTGCAGAATAAACATTTATTCGAAAAACATTTCGGAGGCCAACTGCGGCGGTAGAAACTACTAGGGAGCGCCTAAACGCGGAAAAGTGGATTCTCTAACATGCCACCACGCCGCCGCAGCGCGAGATGCACACACGGGACGCGCCACCACACGTTTTACACGGAAATCCCCGAAAATACTGGTTTTATATCCGCGAAATTCGCGTAAACGCAAGGAGAAATGGTTATCGCGGAGATACACGTGTGTGCTGTGTGTGTACGTATGTGTGTATGTGATTCCCGCGCGGAAACATTTTACGTCGCGCGGACGTGCGCCGGTTAAATAAATCGACGTCGGGAGTGCCTGCGTGCCCCGAGGTCAGGACCGGTCTCGTCGGCGAGATAGGAAATCGATAGGGGGTTAACGGCTATACTTTCGTCACTTTCGAGAGTACGAAGCCTCTCGCCTTCTCGTCTGTAGTTAATAAACTAGCAGGCGACGAGGAAACGCGCGCGAGAGCCGCAGTCAAAGGATGCTTTTGATCCGCTTATTGGTCAGATAGACTGGAAAAGTAATAGAGAGACAAAGAGAGAGAGAGAGAGAGAGAGAGAGAAGGTGGCAATACCAAGATGAAAGACAAAGTAAAAAAAAAAAAAAAAAGAGAGAGAAGACGAAATTATTCAAACATCTATTTTTCACACTGTTGCGAATAGAGAAATATTATTACGTCCCTTTTTGTTTCTACACACAAAAGAGGCGGAAGAGCAAAAGTGTGTTTATGAAGTGTGTTTATATCAGGTTAGTTCTGACTGTCTTAATGGTCGTTACCGCGCGCGTTCGCGCGCAGTCGGAGTTTCGACGTCGCGCGAAACTTTTCGCAACTTCGCCGAGCGTCTTCCGCGGTGTGTTGATTGCGAAAATCTCCACCGCAAAGTGTGCAAGAACGCGTAAATAATTGGGGCAATCACAACCGGATCGGCCGTACCGTTCGCATCGATTTAATCGCCAGGCACCGCCCGCAGGGCGTGTCGGTATAAGCATCGTCTCGGACATCGTTATTAAGCGCATATAAATTAGCATATAAATTGTCCCTTGCGTCCACCGCTTCGCTACAACTCCAGAATTCGCTGTACGGTCGGGATCTCTTCGTCGCGACGAGTGGCACGAGTTCAACTGCAATTTGTGTGGATAAACTTTTATCGCGCGTTTTCTCTCTCTCTCTCTCTCTCTCTCGGTTTCTCGCGGTGACGCGGAATAAGAACATCAAAATTACACCGTGTAAAAGTTGCCAGGTTTGGATATTTTATTTACGAGTAATAAAGCGGCTGTAAAGTTTGTGTTTTTTTTCTCGCGCGCGTACGTACGCATGAACTCGAGGAATCGCCGCGAACTTAATAAGTAACCCGGCTATTTTTCACACATCCCCCGTGGGGATAAGGTAAATTTATTCATCTTTCTTTCTCTCTCTCTCTCTCTTCAGATTTTTCAAAATCGAGCTTTCGTCGCCTCTCTCGCGCGTGTTTCCTCGCTGTGCATGTGCATACGGGAAGAGATCCGGTTCTCCTCATTCTCCCTCAACATCCCTTTCCTCCGCATGGCTCTGCATAATCCGGGAGTTACCTACTACCACTCTGCGCTGTCCGATAACGCGCGGACCCCGAAATACGCGCCGAATGGCGAACGATAGGACGGAGAACGGCACAAAGACGACTCGCATCTACTCACAATGGCCGCCATTACCGATGCAACGATTTATACCCTCTATCCCCTTCCCACGGCCGGGTTTCCCCGGTGGGAAGGGGATAGAGGGATGTGTCCTGACAGATCCTGGAAGATCGTTATTCTAAGATACGGGACGTCATTGTTCATTCGTCAGTGTTCATTCAAGCGGCGGAAAATCCACCATTGAAATGCGCGTTTTTTGATAAACCATCGATTTGATATTTTTACATAAATTATTAATGACCGAGTCTCAGGTAAAACAAAATAAAAATATGCTCCTAACGTTATCGAAAACATTTACGGGGATCTTTAAAGGAAAAATATTTCGACACCGTTCAAATTGATTTTCGAAAAATCCAGAACGTATGGAACCGAAGGTACGTAAGTTGCATCGAGCGAGACGATTGCAGCCCGAGGCCAGGTAAGGCCCCCTGATCGTTCTTCTCCGCTGGGAACCGAAAATCTACACGCTTGAGTACGGCCCCCACTCACGAAGCTCGACAGCATTGCAGCCCGTAAAGCTCCGAAAGGAGCGGTGTGGATACGACAGCGAATATCGTCGACGTTTACGCGGGATGTCGGTGCAACGGAGCTGTGTTCCGCTGTGCCTCTCTCTCTCTCTCTCTCTCTTTCTCTCTCTCTCCTTCTCTCTCTCTCTCCTTCTCTCTCTCCTCCTCTGCCGATTCTATACGATCAAGTGGGAACAGCCGTGTGGGGGAGTTTGACGATGAGATCGCGAGGCAAAAAGAAGCGGACGAAATAATAGAAGAAAAGGAGAGCGAGCAAAGTACTGCACGAAAGAGAAAAAAAGAGAAGAGGAAAGGGAGAGTAAATGAGGAAAAAAGTAGGATAGGATATGTAAGGATATGAGTGTAAAAGGGAAGAGAGCAGAAGAGCGGCAGAGGGGAAAGGGGGTGGCGGCACGAAACTGTTGGAGTAACTCAAAAGTTACGTCGGAGCTCACGATGGGCTCGCGGATAATTATTTATCGCCTTATCAAACTTTCATAATTCCAATGCGGAAGGAGAGAGAGAGAGAGAGAGAGAGCGCAGGGGGAAGAAGTGAGTTGGGAAGGGTGCGCTGCCTTAAACGCCGACGGATCTATGCTCGCATCGGCCAAGTTTTTAACGAGTTTTTAAACGTCGTAAATGACGCCGCGGAGGGGGATAACGATGGGATAGTAGTGTGTTCCCTTTCCCTCCCGTGCCAATCTCTTTCTATGCAACGCGGGCTGAATTTTCATCGCGCCGCTTTCCTATGAGCTGCGATGAGAGAGAGAGAGAGAGAATGCGTAAAAAAGTTGGAAACCCGATAATAAAATTCCGTGAATTTTTTATTTAGAGTTAAAAGTGAAATAATAATTCGAGAGAATAATACGAGAGATAGAGAAGATATATTTAAAAAAAAAAAACACCTTTCTTGTCAATATTCTCGGTTTTCTAATAGAATTTCGCACATATCTCGCGAATCACTATATTCTTTCTCTCTTTTCACTAGAATTCCTCGAGCATATTTGCGGCTTACGGTTCCAAGAAACGAGTTAGTATCTGGTCGGATCGATCACCTCGAGCGAAAAGCGATCAACATTACGATACTGGAACGGATTGGTACTCGCATGGCTATCGAATATAGATTATCCGATCAAAAATGGAAATTATTGCAAGAATCGTGTACCGTGTATAATTGCCATACGTCAATCGCAATATGACTCTCTCTTTCTCTCTGTGCAACGTTCAATTTCGTCGCCGAAAAAATCGAATTGTACGCCTCGCCTCGAATCATACATCTCTTTCGAGATATATTGCAAAATTAAATATATGCGAGATTGCGATAATAATTAATATACTGTCATTGTTATTGCAATTATTATTGTTATTAAACTAATAGATTGATTAATCCAAATAATGTTTGGTATAAAAATTCTTAATGATAGTTGTGATTATGAACAATATAATTTCCTCAATGACTTAACGGCATATTTTTTCCCCCTTCTCAAAACTGGGTTGTCAGCTGGGGACAACATTAATTCTATAACACTTAACAAAAGATAAATATTAATGACAGAATATTAATCACACAGAGCAGCTATCGATTATCACGTATATATATGTGTGTATAAGCGTGTGCGGTCGTCAGTATGTTAAACAATAGAGGATGGCGGCGGCAAAAATGCGCAAAGAGCGATTTAATCTCGTTGCTCGTCCGGAAAGATAAAATTCGACGGATTACGCCGATTCATTTTCCAGCGGTGAATAAATAATCGAGAATGTTATTGTCGCTGAAAACAATTTCGACGCGAGCACCGCGATGCGTTTGCACGCGCGGTCGATCAGCCACGCAAACGCTGATTTACGGAGAATTTGCTTTTGCGAGGCTCTGATTCGTAAATGCCGCCGCGCGAATCCCGCCAAATAAATGCGGCAAATGCGCGGTAACGTAAACGACGAAAATGCCGCAACTGAAGTGCACAAGTGTATACATGTTGTGAGATCGATAATATCAATAAGTACTAAATAATGTTAGAGATTATATGATTTTCGTTCGGTTAAATCAAATGACAGACAAAGAGAAAGAGAGTGAGAGAGAGAGAAAGAGATGCTAAAAAACATATACAGTTTTATATTTATAAAATGTTACACGCACGTAATTGAGGGAGGTTGAGATAGATTTTTGAATAAGAGTAATTCGCATCATCTCAAAAATTCGTGATTTTAATCGAAATGGAATTATGAAATTAACTTCTCATTGGCGGAAATGCGCAAAGAATGCTAAAACCACGCGCGTATTATTTCACATATAATAAAATATATTTAATTCTTCTAAAATTAAATATGTATCAATTGTGTATTAAAACGGTATGTATCTGTATAAAAATTTCAAAATTATTCACAAAACGTATTGCACGTCGTCCTAATAAATTTAACATACACGCATGTTTTTCAAAGCAAAAAAGCGTGTACGTGTTTTGCTTTTTGTTTAAAATATCAAAACACAGAGTTATTCACTTGATATTGTTTTGTTTATCACAAGAGAAGAAAGAACAATCGATTGACGATATAATGCAAGATCCGAAAAGCGAACAATCGCACGACAAGAGATTTCGAACGAACAAAAAGGCGCGATTTTCATATCTACCTCTTTCCCTTCTGCGCTGCAATTTTTTTTTGTTTTTTTTGTTTTTACTAATTCACTGAAGAAAAGATAAGAGTTACCGCGCGCAAGATCGGGGGGGATATGATCGTTGCGAAAACACCCGCGTACACTTCTTTGATTCGCCGCTGTAACGAGTTATTTAGTGGTATTCCCCGCAGCAGAGCTCTGCGGTTCATCGCGCTATAATGGCTACCGAGTGCATCACGTTTCCCTCGAGGTCAACACGGCGCATTCGAGCCGCGTTCTCGGTGTGCGCCTCGCGCGTTTGTTTTCCAGCCGAGAAGAGTAACGCAGCGCGCGCGCGTGTGTGGGCAGCGAACTCTTTGTTGATTGTTGATAAGTCTTTGTTTCGCGCCGGTTGTGCTCTGCGAGGAAAAAAAAAAGCAGCCGTGTGCATCTATCGGCGAATCTTCGGTTTTTGTCGGAAAAGGTAACCGAAAATAGCGCGATGTCGGTTCGGAAATCGATGTCACAAAAGCGTATTTCTGTATATATCGCGCAATAATCACTTTGCGCGAAATATTTAGTTTCAAAGATTATCTGATAGAGTAGGTTTACGTATGTTTGTTTGTTTGTTTTTTTTTATTTTGTTTTTGGAGCTCGTGCGAGAGAAGAATGTGCGCAACGTACGCGGTTTTCGAGCGGTTAATTCAAGCGGGCAACACAAGGACGACCGACGAAAACGCATTTGGATGCGCGCTGCCGTTCCGCGTGATCAGATATGCACGCAACCGCCGCGCGCGTTCATGGGCGTACGCGCGCACGTAGGCGCATCCGTCGTTCTCCCTGTAATGCGCTTTGCGCGTGACCGTCGCGTCCCTCGTCGTCGGTAGAACATGAGAGCTACAACGCGTATGTGTGCGTTGTATTGCCGCGAAACAAAGATCGAAAATTTGTACGATTTCAGTGCGTTCCGTTTTCCCTCTCCCGCCCCTCCCCCCTCTCGTGCGTTACAAATACTTACGAAAAAATATTTTTCGTGTGCCAATTCGGTATCTCGTCCTCATTGTTTCGAATAATCACGGAGATCACTTTTCACATGCGCACGCTATCGTCCAAATCAGATATCAGTAAATTATCGGTTTTAATCTTCATAAAATAGGTACATAACAATATATACACACGTGCGACGTGTATTGAAATTCAAAAGCATATTCAGATTCATATCACACATTTAGACAATTATTATATTCGTTACTTGCATTCAGATGATTCGTATATATGTGTATATATAATTAGCTTCTTTAGTTTTATTTAAATTGCGTGTCAGACGCAACAATTGAAATAAAACCAAGTGAATTCCTTACGCAATTTGAGATAGAAATTCTTGCGGAATCGACAAAGACGCTGATCTTTTATTGCGTAAGGAACATTAATTTATTTCAACAATAAAGTGTATTCATAGTTACTTCGGAAATTGACGTTAAATTTTTGATATATATCTCGATGTTTTAAAATTAAAACAAATGTAAATCTAGTTCAGTGCAGCTACTATTTTTACAAATCATTGATACACAGCAACCCACGCGCGGGCAAAATGCGTGTTGCTGCGAAGCTAGGCGCGTCGGAAATTGTGTTGGAATCGTGAATTGTGTGTTTTTCGCATTCAAACGAAAACCACGCGTTCTGTGTGCGTGAAATCCGACCGCTCGTAAAACAGTTTCGTGATACAGACCGCTCGCCGAAACGTGATTTCGAGCGTGATTTTTTAAGTTTGCGGTGTGAGCATCGTGTTTCCCGTCCAAGACGAGACATTAAAATATCGCGCTCTCACAATACCGACGCGAAATTCAAAATACATTGCGGATTTGCGTTTTGTTACGAGACGTCGGCCCGGGGACACGTTAAAATTACAAATTTTACAAAACCGCCGCAGATTTTTGTTTTGTTTTTTTGGTCAGTGAAACGCTAAAATTGTTTTTTTTTTTCACATTTATTTACGAAATTATATACGAGACATGTGTTGCGCGCACGCAAAGATCAGATAAACTTCCGCCACAAAGCGCTACACGTAATAACTTGTCAACTCTCTCTTGAATTTCTGACAAACTCTCTCGAAGACTGTAACGCGTGAAATTCCCCATAGAAACGACCTTTCGAGAGGACTTTCGGTTCTGAAGTGTATTTTCGCTCGCGCGCAAATGGCTGTTGCAATAATGATACGTACGACGTATTATCGTCACGGAATTTCCGATACCGATAAATTAGAAATTCATCTTTGATTGGAGAAAACTTGTCGTTCGCGAGTCAAAGGCGATTCCGAAAGAACAACGGAATTCTTCTCCGATTAAGAGTCTCCAAAGGAATCTCTCTCTCTCTCTCTGTACTGCTCTTCCAAGAAGAATAAGAAGAAGAAAAGAAGACGAAGAAGAAGAGATATCTTTCTCCCCATCTCTTCCGCGCGCTCTTATTTTCTCTTTCTCTTTATATCTCTTTATCCCTCCGCTTCACCGTCCGGTGAAGATCTCTCCTCTTGTCGGCGTCGTCGAAATCTCGCCCTCTCGCACGGCAAAACAAGTGTAGGTATGTATACCGGCGGGAATCGCGAATCACGGCGCCTTTATCGTGTTTCCCGCGGAACGATTTTTGCCCCATTTAACTTTGATTATGAGTCGTCTCGCATTACACGAGTTCCAGTCCGCGATAGTGGCTTAAGAGCAGCGGCAATCGCCGTCGGAAATCTACAGACCCGTGAAGAGTATCCTATTCTTAGTACACACTTCTTTTCTTCCCTGATATGTTTTATATATTCATATATATGTAACAACAATTTGTTTAAACTCGCGCAACAAGAGAGAAAAAAAACTCACCGAATTTACGTCGCTTTAGTGACGCTTTGCGTTAAATTTCGAAGAATCAACCACTCACCTGCAACAGAAAGAAGAGAATGTACGTTAATTGACGCGATGAAGAAAGAACACAGTATGTTATTATAGAATTCACAATTTCGCTTATTCGTCATAAATTCTTAGTCGCTACAAATGTTGAAATCGCCTTGAACATCATTCCGCGCTTTCATGCTACGCGGCAATTTGATCTTTAGTCTGTCATTGTTTATGACCTGATGAGCTGACTCATTCGATTCATCCGCGACGTGTTTCATAATATAGTCGGATTACTTTTGCATATATTTCTTTTGTTTATATCTCTTCTCTATCGTGAGAGAAAGAAAACTCTGTTTAATAACAAAAATATTGAATTTTTTAAACAGTCTTTGTAATACGTCTCCTGTTTTATCTATTGTTACACAATATTGTTATCAAACACACTCCAAAGAGAGCGTAGAACGCCGAAATCAATGGAAATTTAAAATAAAACCAAAACGATTGCTCAAGTCGATGAAACACCGCGTTCCGAGCACTTGCGCGGAGGTCGTCGGAAGGTTTAATACGCGCGCAATTACATAATGCATGCGTTTCTGCAGACGAATAACGAGATATTGCGGCCACCGGTACCGGGCTTTGAGAATCGCTGCCGGCCGCTGCATTCGAACGCGCGCGCGTATATGCACAATGCCGAGATGGTGACCCATATACGCGCGCGAAGGCGAAACGCAACCACGAGGTGGGTGGTCGTCGGAGATCCCGGCGCGAAGGTTGAGCGCCCCTGCGCCCGAACAAATGAATGAGTGTGGGCGAACACGTGACTGGAGAGGCAAGAGCGCGCCCGCTCCGATTCCCCCGCGCGCGCACGGCTTTGATCCCCCTTCTCTTTCCCTCTTGCGGCGTCTCTCTTTTCCTCCCGCGCTTTTCCTTTTCGTGCAACATACACTTGCACACGGAAGACTCTTGGCTTCGCGAGGCGAACCGTACAGAACTAGTTTCAGAAGGTGATTAAGACGGCATTGAGAGAGTAGGAATTTTTTTCTGTCACGGAAAAGATAAGGCGCAAGTTCTCATGTCGTCAATTGTTTTTATTTTATCGCGAAAGAAAAATGAAACGTTTAGAAAAGGAGAGAGAAAGAGAGGAAGAGAGAGAGAAAAGGAAAGAGAGATTTCCTAACTACGTTTGAGATCGCACGCGATCGGACATTAAAGAGGCTCCGGCGAATCTAGCGTCAAGTGTGTAAACAAGAGTCACGAATGCACGAGGGAGTCCAATCAACCCTCTCTTTGATGTGATCGCAGCGGCAGTCGAGCCATCCGAAGTAAAATACATAAGCGGCATCTCTGTGAGTGACTCGTGCAAAAGATCGTCGGGAAGGTTTTCCGTGAGCGCGCGAGAAAGGAAATTTATATATTTACAACATGCGCGCTTGAATTCAATCTCCTTTTTCCGCTTATCTATCTACAGACGCATCTTTTCCATGTTTACATCGTCGTTAAAAATTAAGCGACATTGAAACTTCCGCGTATTTAAAGCTTCGAGCGGAGATATCTTCATTTTGGATTATTCACCCGATTATCAAGAGTGAATCGCATAAAATCCGCGAGGTCGCGGTGACTCGTTTAACTCCGGAAGATATTAACTTCCACGGCTGGACAGTTTTTCCTCCGTCACGCTTCCCTCCTACCCTCGTTCTCCAATGAGAGCGCGACGTAATCTTGTAAACGCATTGCGTTCTCTTCCGCACTTCTCTCTCTTTTTTTTACAGCGACTTTCTGCCGCTTGAGAGAGAGAGAGAGAGAAGAAGGAGAGAACACCGCTTTTCTCCAAGCTCGCCTTTTACGCCGCGACGCGGCCGGAAAAGTGCAGCGAGATAAAAGTTTAAAGTCGCGCTCAGCCAACGTTTACAAAACGCTGGTTGGTAAGGTACGATAGCACGCGAAAGCGAAGTTTGTCCTGCTTTTTTTTTTCGCGAGCGTACAAGAGGGTGTTCTTCAGAGAAAAACACGTACCGCGCCGGAATATCAATGTCGGAAAATAAAAAAATTACAATAAACGCTATCGCGCGCGCGCGCGTACACACGCACACACAGATTTTACACGAGTGTAGGTATTATACATGTAGGTATATTTCTCGGTGAAAAATGATAAAATTTTTCTTTCTCTTTCTTTCCGTTGGCCGTGAACAAATATAGCCGCCTGGATACACAAAAGTGTGTGTGTCTTTTTGTATAAAGAAACCGAAATTCTCTTCCTCTCGAAGTTTGATTTATGTCGCTCATACTTGAAAGAAACCGCTTGTGTATGGTAAATATCTTGTGAGTTAAAGAACCGTGCCAAGAATGCGTCGTGACTCAAGCTTACGTAATCACACTTCGACGTGTATGCATATCGCGTGCACGCGCGCGTGTTTCCCCGTTGTCGTGTGTCGTGCTTGCGTGCACACGTCCAACGTAGACGATACGGTCCCTGTTTGCAATGACTAATACACGTAATATTACCTCGACACACACACATACACGCATTATGCAGCGTCTTCCGTCCGCGTTTTGACGCACGGCCATTCGAGGATATACGCCATTAAGAGCGTCACTTGTGTACCGGGTGTCCATCGAGTTCCGCGCGAGAAATATAAATCGAGTCGAGAGAGTTTTCCGGGAACAAATAATAACCAAGTTAACTTCCATTTTAATTTGTTACTTCAATTTCATTATGCTAAAATTTTAATAACGTTTAATGAGATAGGGCAAAAGCTATAAAATTAAATATAATAACTCTTTTATAATCGAGGTATATGAAAGGAAGACATCTAATGTGTGTCTGTGTATGTGTGTGTGTGTGTGTGTGTGAACACCTCGGGCTATGTAAACACGTCCCCATATGTGCCTTACACATGCCCGTGTGTATGAGTGCCGCTTCTGCAATCTCAGCGAATACTGGCGTGTCGAGGATGAAGAATAATGAATATGAGAAATCGGAAGATCCAATATTCAGCGGCTATATTCTATTTTCAGGCAATTATCGGTTTATTTAATTGAACTATTAATTGGATCGTCCCCCTCCTTCCCCCGACGTAACGCACATGTCGCGGCGCCGCCGCCGCCGTACTTGCGATCAAATTGAATAAACGTCGCGCAGGATTACTTGGATAAATCGCCGATCGATCTCTACTACTCTTTCGTTCTTAAGAACGAGGATATCAGAAATGAATGTGAGAGAACACCATCTCGAAATATACTTTTCGAGTATTCAATATTCCATTTCAATGTGATCGTGCCAAAACCGATTCGCACGCGGACACGTTCAATCACTCGGAAGACGAAAAGAGAGGAATTAATCGATTTTCAACGCGAAATTTCGCAGTAAGATAATGAGATACAAAACAAAAATATAAAATATTTTTTTTCACGTGTTTCCGAGTTAATTACTGCTTAAACAAAAAAAAACAATACATACATGTTCAAATACGGTAAAACGCATTAACAAATAAATCGCCGCGTTGATTTTCCGCTTCGATGACACGCCGTTTTATTCTGCAAAACTTTTCAAGAGACATTTTTGCCGTATTATTTACTACGCAACCGAATAAATACGTAAACACGTATAATCAGAAAAATAAAGATAATAATAATATCATATGCAATACGAGATAACCAAAACATTTTCGTTCGCAATTAAATTTGGTTTTCGCTTTAAAAACTTCAATGCGGAAGCCGGTCGTGAGGGTGCGTTTTTTTCGACACCATTTCGCAAACAAATTGCGCGCGGAGCGCCGAGCAGCGTGCGCAATTTTCGCGGAGCTCGCCGAAGGTAGTTAAAACATTTTATAACGACACGAAAGGGAGTACATGTGCACTCTCGTCGACTCAATTATTTTTACACAGCCCCGCGACGTCGCGAAAATCATTTTCCGTTGAATTCTGTCGCGCGAAAAGTCAAAAGGATTCCACCCGTTCGCGGAAATGTTTTTTTTTTTTTTGTGAAGAAAAAGTGTGCGATAAAAATTTCTTTGCGTTTTTTCCGGAACATCGGCTCCAAAATAGAGCAAACAGCGATGAGCTGTTGCTACTGCTGCCGCCGCTGTTGTTCGCTTTGCGCTCGCACGGATGAAGACGGGCTTGATTTATTTCACGGAAACGGTCATGTTTCAGTGACGCCGCAGTCGCGCTTCAGCAGAGTATTATTTATGGAGTATAAGAGTTCAAGAGCCTTAAAATGCATAGATCTCTGGGAATATATACATGCAACTTATCTCCAAAGGAACACACAAGTCTACAATATTTAAGAAAGAAATAGAGAGAGAGAAAGAGAAAAAAAAGGAGGAAAGGGAGAAAGAGAGCCATCAAAAGCTACTTCTGCATTTTCCAACATATGAATAGCACGCTTCGCGGATGAATATGTTCCAGAAGTTGAAAATTTCGAAATACGAATCCGAAGAGTGCGTGGCGCATGTTCGAATTCCCGTGCGAAGTGTCACTCCTCTCCCTTCCTCCTCCCCGCGTGTTCTTTTTACGTTTTTTTCTATCGCCCCAGCGATTGGAATTGAGTCGTGACGAGTCCCGTCGGTGGTTTCAGTCGGCAGATCCCTGAAAATCCCCGTCGGGATCGTTGACCCCCTCTCCCCGGCGCGTCCCGCGAGTTCCGAAGTGGTAAAAGGAAGAGCGGCGAATTGCGATCGCGGCGGAGAGGAAGGGGCGGAAGAGGGAGAAAACTGGAGAGGGAGAGAACGTGGCAGAGAGGATGGAGGTATATTCCATATCGATACTCTCTCGAGCTATCCTCTCCCAATATCGTCCGGTATATCGCCATCACGTCTGATCGAAATGGTAGTTTATACCTATACAACTCATAACGATTTGAACGTGGGAAAGAAAGAGAACATACGTGTGGGTGTGTTCCATTTCTGTGTTCCATCTCTCATTCGCTATCTCGCTCGGTTGCGTCTCTCCTGTTATCTGAATGTCCACCGCGGAGAGGATCTACCAAACTTCAGAATGCCAGACAGAACAATTGAACGAGGTTAAACAAGATGATTCCGCGGGTGATTTCCGATTCCGAATGAATCGAGAGGGGGAAAATCTTCTTCCGTTCGAAACGAGAAATCTAAACCGGCGTCGGAAGGATGCCAGATAACATCTAGGTAACCGCGCTTGTGTAAATATCACGAGATATCGCGCATCAGTTTAACGCGTATTACGCGCGATATCGTCGCGTCCTTCTTATTAATTAAGTTTTTTTCTCCTCCTCCTCTTCCCGCAAAAAGTTTTTGAAAAGTTGTTGAATGTAAATCTCTATTTAAAATGAGTTTGATCTTAAAGCTTATCAGCACTCTGTAATTGACTTCAGAACTTAATCACAACGCTTTAATTTTTCTTCGCTTTCGCACTCTCTCTCTCTCTCTCTCTCTCTCTCTTGCTTTTTTATTTCTTTTCTTCTACTTTTATAAAACAAAAACGAATGCTCGACCCAGCGGGAATATTGTATGTAGCAATTCGCTTCTCTTACTTTTGCGGAACAATGTCGGCCGTGTGTTCTACGTTCGAGATATCGATTTATCAACGACAGCTTAAAAAATCTTCCTCAACAGATTGAGTGCGCGCGTGTGACCTCCTCGAGTGACGATGAGGAATCTGTTACGCGGATCGGCTTCGTCGGGGTTTTAATCCCTTAATGGATCTGACAAGAGTGATTATCTGCGCGCGTCCTTCGGCCGGTATAATCACGCCTGCCATTCCCGCGCCGGAAATCAATCATGCGAGTTAATAACGTTACGAATCGGCGGGCTGTTATAAATCATTCGGTGCAATGCGCGAAAATGAGCCCGGATCTTCTCAAATGCATATACAAACGCTGCAGTCGTGTGCGTGTGTGTGAAATATGCGCGCGCGTGTATCTACAGAAAAAAAACCAAAAACCGCAGAACAACAAAATACGCACAAAACCGAAAGACACCGTGCGTGTATCTTCGCAACCGCATATTTCAAAATTAATCTATTTTTGATTTCAAAATAAATATAAATTTTGCTCTGAAACATAAATGCAAATCACGCGCCATTACGCTATATCGCAGATTAATATCTTTTAAAACTGGATTGCATACAGGCACATAACAAGTGGTTAATAAATTGTATGCATAATTCGTGCACGGCGTATTATATTAACAAATATTATGATAATATGTTTGTTTATAATTAAATATGCACGTGTGCACGTGTAACGTACACGTACAAGGTATACATTCGTGATCTCGCTTGGCAAAAATTAATTAAATGAATAAAATATATAGTCGTAATCACTGATAGGGAGGGCACGTGCTCCGGTTAACCCCCGATTTCCTCCCTCCCCTCGAAGTGTCATTGACGCGCTAACAGGTTTCCAGCCGGGATCGATAGCACGCGTTCTCGTGTGTGCGCGGACAAAAAAAATTACATACCAGTATCGCCGACACGCCACAATCGAGACGAACAAAAATGGAAATATCGATGAAAATGCTGAATGGAGCTCGAAATAAAAACTACGACGCAATCGCGCGCGATGTAATTAGCAAAATTATTTCATCACGTCCGCCTTACTTTATTCAACTGATTGAGAACTCGATATCTTCGTTGGTGATCGCAGTGACTTTATTTTATTTCGCGTAATTAGTACACACACAATATATAGTGTAAAATACTAAACGTCAGTAGCTTACAGCTTCGGAAACAAAGAAGGAAGATTATAGAAAATTTTCAAGATTATTCTCTTTTTTTATAC
Source organism: Pseudomyrmex concolor (assembly GCA_014839585.1). Taxonomy (NCBI): domain Eukaryota; kingdom Metazoa; phylum Arthropoda; class Insecta; order Hymenoptera; family Formicidae; genus Pseudomyrmex; species Pseudomyrmex concolor. The sequence goes on from QVOB01016561.1 coordinate 27,910, forward strand.
AAGAGACACGACAAACGCGCGCTATTAGCTTTGTGTATCTCGTGCATATATCTTCAAATGTCAAAACTGCACTTTTCACAGCGGTTCAAGCTAAGCGATGCAAACGGCAGAAAAATTTAAAAAACCAATCCGGCATTGCCGATAGAAACGACAAAAATTACCATTGAGATATTCGAGAGAACTTCGATACAATCGAGTATCGACTTTGCGTCTTTTTATAAAGAGAAACGCATTTCGACGCTTGATGACAAAGCACATAGTAAAAAAATTTCATTAAATAACTTAACTCTAACTTCGAATCTCAAACATTTGTCCGTACGTTTCAACGTGAATTCGATTGCGTTTTACCGTCTTTTTTCCTAAATTAATTTAAGAGAGAAATAGCGATTTCTTCATTAAAAAAAAAACACGCTGTAGATACCTGACAATAAGATGATGCCGGAAAGAAATCGCAAAATCCTGCGAAATCCGAACGGTCGTGGAGAAAACCACGCAACGGAATTTCCGACGAGAACTGCACCGGTTTTACGAGGACTCTCTGCGAATCAGCCTTTTATCCCTATTCCACTTTGTTTACCTTATTCCCTGTTGCATCTCGTATTCCGCCCTTATACAGAGTGTATCAAAAATGATAACGCTTCGAAAACAAAAGAAAATGCATCGAAATATATTCGTTACTATTGTTTCGACATTATTCAGATAAATAATGTCTATTAAAAATATTTATATCGCAATTTTATTACTGTATAATAATTAATTGCACTTACACCGTGCAACATATCGTTTTCCCGAATTTAGTATAAATAATTAAAAACCTTTTAGCAAATTTATTCGATAACAAAAATAGACGGCACGTTTTTATCTTATATCGGATAATGTCTATTGCGATTTTTATTATTTTATAATTAATTGTACACCGTGAGAGAGATATCGTTTTCTTGTTTTTACGAAGATTTTGGTAAATAATTAAAAACTTTGAACAAATTTATTCGGTAATAAAAGTAGACAAATATCGGTATCGGATAATATCTTAATTACAAGCATAGATCTCAAGAGAAAAATCAAGTTGTAATATAATTTCTCTTCCTTTCTCTCTTTCTCCTCATTTATGCACCCTAACATTTAGTATTTATTATAATAAACTTGATTTTTATTTATTATAATAAACTTGGTTGGAAAATGAAAATGATTATAATTAAAATTTGTAAACAAAATTGTTCTTTTCTCAAGAAAGACAATAGTCTCTGCTTTTCTGCGCACCCCGTATATCGACATCCCTTCTTGTCTCCCTGCTCTTCGCGCAGCGTCGTCAATCTTCAGCTGCAGCTCCTTCGAATTTCGCTTACTGTCATCGTTCGCATTTCTCACGACCTACGCGCGACGCGAACTGGATTTGGCAAACGTCGCAAAAGGAAACTTTATTCCCAGACTGTTAACGTCGTCGCGATTCGAACGACGCAATTCATCTTTTCTGTTTCATCTTATTTCTTTTTTTACCGCCAAACTTCAAAAATTTTACACCGACAATCATAAAAATATGTTCGCGCGTATAGAGATATTTAATAAATAGTATATGTATAATGAATAATTTATTATCTACTTTTTCTCACTTATAAGAAAAGTTTTTCTCAAGAAGATTTAACAACTGTCTTGAAATTATGATTGAAAATAAGATTGATTCTTCAAGACGAGATAAAAATAACGTCGTAAAATTTTCAAAGTGAAATGGATTAGGTGCAAAAAAAAAACAAAATTAATTTACCGTTGGAAGCACTTTGTTTTTTTTTTTGTTTTTTTTTTAGTCCTCTTCTCTTCTCCACTAAAAATAAAAAAAAAAAAAAAAGAAATTGCGAAATTCGCGCAGCAAGTGTCGGGATTAAACGACTCGTGTGTTGAACACTTATATTGCGAGTGAAATATGCCGAGTTTACGCGTTTCCCATCCTGAAATCGTTTCGTGAGATGAAAAAGATCGATCGCATCGTGCAGCATGGCGATTACCCCGGCGCTGCTTTCGTATTCTCGTTGGAAACAAGCGGCCGCGAGTTGCACGTTATACCGTCTACCAATTTGCTATTCAATCAAGCAGATCACTGGAATGCAGTTTAAAGTTGTTCCATCCCAATCTCGTCTTTGCGAGTTTCGCGCAATTTCGCGCGGATGCATACACACATGTGCGTGCACACTGCATGCACGTATGTATGTATATACACACACATCCGTTTCCAATTTCTCTTTTCGGAAGTTCCGTTTATCTATCTCGCAAGAAAACGGGGTTGCGTAGCAACCGAGATTTGTCGACTTCGTGGTCTCATTCGCGGCGGTGATGTGCGGAAAATAAACGAACGGAACCTCGGGAAAACGAAGAAAAACACATTCGCGATCGTTATTTTATTATTGCTAACCGTATATATATATATATATATATATATATATCTTGTACACGTGCGCGAAAAAACCTCCAAGGTTGTTTTTATTGTTTTCGTTATATCGCGCGTGTAACCAGCTCGTAAAATATTAATATCGTTTTTTTTTCCTCGAGCTTGATGAACAAGAGACAAGAAAACTAATGTAAGGATTTGACCGATGATGGATTAAACTGAGAGCAGGTCGAGTGAACATCACAGATTTTATAGCACACAATAATTAAAGATATACTTTACACCTTGCTTTTGCAACAGCGCGCGGTTTACAACAGACAAACAGTTACTCGTCGCGGCTGCTCGCAAGCGAAACACGACACAAAATGTATCACGCATCTTTTACGTAACGTGCTAAAGTCACGTGCATTGACCTTAACCGGTAAACACCGTTCGCAAGCAATCGGGCTTGCCGAATTTTCCCGATTTGTAAGAAAAACAAGTGTCGGCAGATAGCGAGTACGGCATTCGCTTGCGAGCAGCCGCGACGAGTAAGTAACTGTTTGTCTGTTGTAACCGCGCCGTTGTAAAAGCAAGGTGTGAAGTATATCTTTAATTGCCGTGCTCGCTATCTACCGACACTTGCTTTCTTACAAATCGGGAAAATTCGGCAAACCCGATTGCTTGCGAACGGTGTTTACCGGTTAGGTCAAAATGTGATTTAACGCACGTCACGCAAAAGATGCGTGATACGTATGTGCACACGTGTACTGTGCACTTGTTACCCTTGTAAATTCTAGTATATTCTTTACAAGATATCAATCTTTAATAATATTTAAATGAAAGAGCGAGATAATAATAATAATAACAACGGATAAACTTATACATTTTGTGTCGTGTCATTCCGAAGTCTCGTTTCTATCTCTCACGCAATGTTCTCACGCACAAGAGAGAGAGAGAGAGAGAGAAATATACATACACACCCCACTTCAGAATGTCTCGAATAAATTTGCACATCTATCCAACGTTAATCGCGTGTGATATAAGGCTATTAACATTCGTAGCGTTTTAATGAAGGGAGCACAATGAATGTGCAGTTCATAAAGCATGAAAGTAATATTTTCTACCATTCCTCGCGCTGAATTCCGTATGCAAAACGAATTACACGAATATGAATGTTAATAACTGAAAACTCTAAATGGCATCGAGATAATACACGACAATACACCTCATTACGATCACAAGATTAATTCGAAAAATCAAATGTGCGTGTTTTTTCTCTCTCTCTCTCTCTCTCTCTCTCTCGAAATCTTTTCGAACGCAATTTCAACATTTCAACTCGATACCATTTTAGTGGTAAAATCTCACGCAACAGTAGCGCTTCCTTTATCGTTGATATCGAAACTCTCAATTCTTGCTAAATAAATCGACGGATCGTGTGAGAAGAAGAGAAGGGTAGGTACAAAAATATTTAGCGCGCACTGTTCGTCTCGTAAAGGGCGCTTACGTAATTAATCACGTCGTATGCATCTCGTCTTTATGCATCTCCGGGTCAGTAACGAGATTATGTTCCCTATTCGCATGCATACCGTCCCAGATCCATAATCGTCGCCGTCGAAAGACTCGCTTTTATGATAGATCTTTTTTTTTTTTTTTTACTTTTTTTTTCGAGCGGGAAACGCAAATTGTTTATGTATGAGAACGTTCTCTCGTACGGGCTCATGGAAATTACTCCCGAAGCACAGTCATGAACACAGTATAGCCAACGCTGCGGGTTGACTTCCCGAATCTAGAAGAAAAACGTCTCTCTCGCGCGACGGTGGCGGAAAGTTAGCGGCCGGTAATTTTATACTCGTACATAATCTTTCGTTTTTTTAAGGAGAGGAACGTCGCGGAAGCGAGAGAGAAAAATCGCGCAGAGCGAGAGGGAAGAAAGTGAGAAATACACAGCGGCACTGCGAAAATATGGATTATCGCACTCATAGATGACAGAGTTTAACGAGGTTTTTAGAAGAGAAAAATTGTTTTTTGGGGAGGGAGAGAAGAAAAGTTCTTTTTAACAATAAATGCTCTTTCCGAGAGAGAGAAGCTATTTTGAAAAGAGTTACAGAGTTGTGAACGTTTGATCGCGAGATTGATCGAATTTCCGTGACGGCTCACAGGCCGAGAACGCAAACACATACCTGTCATTCCGCTCGCGAAGTAACGAAGGCGAGGCGCGGAAAGTAAGAACATTTCCCCTCTCTCGTGTCTCTTTCTCCCGTTCGTGTTTCCCTCTCGCTCTTTCAAGTCAAGAAAGAAAGCCAAGGAAGCCGATAAAGAGCTAGACGCGATTAGCCTCGCGGAATAGGTCGAAGGTGATAAACTCTCTGTCAACGACGTCACGGTTCTACGTAAACACGGCGAAAGTTTTTCAGAGCGCGTAAACTTTCATTTAATTTGAAAATAATCATTCGAACATTCAACGGATCTGGTGGTGCACGTAATGATGACGTTCGTTCATTTAAAATTCAAACACACCAAGAGTTTTACAAAACTCTTCGCTCTCTCACCTTAATTGAATATAAATTACTGTTCGTATATTCCCCGCTGGATTCAAAGCTACATATATGCAACGAGGAATAAAAAAAAAAAAAAATGTGAAACGATGCGCAAGCGAAAAGAAAATCAACGTGCTTTAACCGTAACAGATGTGACTCCATGTAGAATTACTAGGTCGGAAAGAATTAAGCATTATCAATCTTGCTAAGCATCTTATACACTGCACGAATGCAATTTCCGCCATCGATCGGAGAGGGTGGAGGAAGAGGGGAGGATAGGAAGTAGCAGATACAAAATTGATATAGTTTAATCGGTTCAGAAACTAGATCGCAGAGAGATAGCTCTGCCGAAGAGATACCGATAGTCTATAGTAAACTCTCTCGCGCGTTTTACGAAGATTATGAAAACTTTTACGAGAGTGTTCTTGATCGAGATATGGAAATACGATTTGGCGTAACTACTTCGTAAAAGGAACGTTGTGCGTTGCAGCGGCGGAAGATAGAGAGAATGTGCCCGGGACGCAATCTCCACCGGAGCACGTTCGTAAAATGTCAATTGTAAAAGACGTCAAATAGATACGAAGAATAAGAAGCGGAAGAGAGATGTACCTTCCGTTGTGATTATTCCTTTGATTGTCTTTCAAAAGAGAAACTTCATAATGATGTTATATTTTCGCATATAATGCAACATAGTAAATAATAATAACATTATAAATCTGCGAAAGCCGAAAGTCGTCATAGCAACTCGTTGCGATATCACGTCAAATCTTAAACCGCCGGTGTTTGTGCTGTATATACAATATATGTGTATAAACTTATATAAAGCATAAAGTAGATGTTATAGAAAGTATACGGTGTGTATGTATACATATAACACAGGGATATCTTAATAACTTTCTCTACCGAGGAGACTTTGAAGATTATAAAGGAGCATAATTTTCCCTTCTTCCGTTATGTCGCAGAGAACAGCTGTTTCTGATATGTGTGTGCGTGTGCGCGCGCGCGAGATAAATTAGTATAATAAAAGCCTCGTTCATTAACCCGATTGTCTACTTCTCAATCTACCAAGCGGAGAGACCTGAATTTTCTTGCAGAAATTCCACTAATTAATCAAACACATAACTTTGCGACAGCTCGGAGAGCGCGAACTGACGATCGGTATTATTCCGCGAGTTTCCGCGGGCGGTTTGAAAAATGAACGACCGGGGAGGGGGGAGGCGAAGCGGAGACCGGAAGCGACCTGTTTTGCGGTCGCGAGAATCGGGATCATCAACTGGTCATTAAGATCCTTCGCTCGGAGTACACGTTCACGAGCGTCATTTAATCTTGCGAACTCACACGTGTGAATAAATTCGCGCGTACATATGTGCACGTGTGTATGTGCGCGATATCGCGAGAGATTGTTCGATAATGAATGAAGAGAAAAGAAGTTAAATGAATGGATCCAAGAAAAGAAAGAAAGAAGAGAGATGTCAGAAAAGAGAAAAAGAGGAGAGCAAAATGAGAGAATAAGAATAGATTACAGAGTATGTAGCAGAAGAGAAGTATGTAATTACGTATATTCTCTCTCTCTCTCTCTCTCTCTCTCTCTCTTTCTCCGGGGGATGTAAAAATTATAAGTCGCTTTAAAGAAAATGCAAAAAAAATTATTTGCACAAAATAATTGTTGTTACTCGTTGTAAAAATGTGAGAACTAATGAAAATAAGAAAAAATGAGAGTAGATATAACAGAAATAGGGACTGCAAGACAGAATGTAAGATAGAAAGAGGAATTAAATCCCTTAAAAACTACAATACAAAGAGTAAAGAAGAAAAGGGGCGGAACATGAAGAAGAAGAAGAAGAAAGAAAGAACGACGAAAGAAGATCTCCGGATGCAAATGCATGAAGAAAAGAGCGAGAGAGAGAAAGAAAGAGAAAGGCACAGATCGAGAATCGAAGGGCGACAGGGCATTAACGAGCAAGAGGGCAAAGAGAGAACGAGCGAGCGAGCGAAAACGGAAGAGTCGGAGAAGGCGGGGGAGCCGGATGCGCGGTACGAGGGTGACGGGGAGGAGGGAAAGAGGGAAGAAGAACGAGAACCAAGAGCGGAACGAAGAGGCTGTGAGTCTGACGGGAAAAATCAATAGCGGCGAGCCGGCGAATCCAACCCGTCCAACCCTCTCGCCTCTCACCTCTCCTCTTCTCTCCTCTCTCGCTCTTTCTCTGGCCCCTTCCCCTGCAACCGCCTGCTCCTCCGCGTGCCCTCTATCTCCGTCTCGCTCTCGGGGTCGAACCCGAGCCCACGCATCCACACGACTACTCTCTGGCGTACCAGGCCTCCTCTAACCTCCCTCCAGCCTTTACCCGCTCGACTCCCTCCCGTCCTCCTTTCTCTCTCGCTCTCTCTGTGCCCTCCCGCGTCGTCGATAGACCCCTCGAGCCTCCGCGGAAATCGCATACCGCGGAGGCTGCACAAGCCGGCGAAACAAGAGTACTCGCCTTATTCCGGGACCCTTCGCCTCAACCTTATCCTTTCCCGCGCCTTCCCTCAACTCCGATTCCTCCCTTCTGCTTCGCAGGTAACGAGACCGAAGGTCAGAGTTAACACGGTCCTTCGGGACATCCGTGACGAGGACTTCGTATATACTTTGTGGATACGGGCATTGTTTCAAAACGTAACGTAGATTCCGGTGACAGATGCGCCAGAGTAAAACGGCAAACGCTCTTTTCAAAATTGCTTTAAATTTTGCGCTATAAAAATCGAAAAAAGTAATACACACAAACTCTTTCTCATTCAACTGCGCGATTCGCACAAAAACACACAAACGTCCGTCTCTCGCAAAATCTGAAACCCCGAAACTTCAATAGCATCAAAGTTACGAATTCTTGAGAAACTCGAAACTCGGTTAAACTTCTGTGTTGTCTGGGTTTTTTTAAACCATTGAAATATTAAAACTCTCTCGATACGTTTTTTCGAAGATTAAAAGTATCCGTTGGATACTTTTTTTTTTTTTAATCCAAAACGGTCAAGCCTGTATTCGAAAGTATATACATATATACACCCCGGCCGTGAATGTCGTCGCGCTTCTTTTTGCACGCTCGTTGTACAAGTGTACCAGAACGGGAATACGAGTCGGCGAGGTTGCCACGCAGGAATTTGAATACAATGGGTTGCTCTGAATTTTTATCGGCGCGCCAATATAAGCTCGCGAATGGAACAACGAACGAATGCAAATCCCGACGTCAATTAAACTTTAGTCGCACCAACAGCTATTTCCATCGCTGAAATTGACTATCGGCGGCCGAAAAATGTTATAAACCAAATAATTTCGAATTTCTCAACGTCGACTAGCATTTCGCGCAAGAAGGAGTTAAAATGTTATTGCTATCGGTAACTTGTCGCGCGACTTTTCATTACACAACCTTAACGCCGAATTCCGAAAGTTGCGATTTGCTTTCTCCTTAGTCGAGATTTTGTGTTTTCTGAAGAGAGATCATTTTACTAAGGTCTCTTCTAAATACGAATTGCACATCATCACCGTTCCGCTAAAATTTTTGAAATATGAGATGCGTCGTTTTTAAAATAGATGGTTTTATTTGTGGATAAGAACTCCGACAGCTAAGTGTCGTGATCAGTTCTTCTCTTTCAAACGTCGACGGTGACTAGAGCCGACGATTTGTCTCCGGTCGCGGAAACGTCTTGAAGTTTTCGTGAAGTGAAGTTCCCCGCAGTGCGTGTTTCTAAATATACGATTCTCTCGTGTCGAGGTACCGAGAAACGTACCGAGAAACGGTCAGTCATTCCGCATCAGTTTTCGTTAACCTGCTCGCTCGTCGTCACGCTTTCTGATTTCTCTCTGCGCACGACACACTGACATTACCGCCGATATTACCACGTTGCTGGTTAATATTGCGTATTTGCGCAAAAAAAAAAAAAAACCAATCAAGAGAAATATATAAATATATGAATAAAAATGTATAAAAAAATTTCTGTAAATAATACAACAGTCGTGTATTTCATATAGCCGTTTGAAGTCGAGTTTATCTACTGCACGCGCCTCGTACAATATCGCGCTGATATTTGATTTCGAAAGAGTTAATCAGGATTTGCGGTGGCACCTTGAATGCGATATTACGAGCGCACAACGTTCCGACTTCGCCGCGGATCTTCGCGCTCGCACAGAGCCCTCACGTGATTTATCTTGCGTTCGTTATTATACGCAACGGCCTTGCCCTAAGCCAGGGAAACGTGTGTAAGCCCGGCGATATTACGCAACACGTTCCCAATTTCCGCGGACTTCCTTGGCCGATTTTACAACCCGTAATTTCACCCGTGTTTCCCCTTTATATTACGTCGAGCGTGTAAATATATCTGTCCGCGACGACGCGCGGCGATCGCAAACGACTGGTGTGCGAGCGCGCGAATTATTTCTTTCTTGAAAGCTTTTTCTTGTGTTTTTTTTTGCACATCTTGTGTTTTTTATGCAAAAAAATCAACCATTTTTCACACACCCGAGACAGTATCAGCGGAACAAATTGAACAAGCACATTTTCAAACGTTCGCAGTGGACATTTGATAAGAACATGTACGTGGGAGAAAAGATAAGGGAAAAATTATCGTCGAATTGCTTCTCATTGCCGTATTTTTTGTTCTCTTTTTTCCGTCGTGTCGCAATTCGACGATAATTTTCACGCTTATTTTTACTTGAAACATGTTAATTTGCATCGATGTTGATAACATGACGTAAACCTCTGTATTTGCTCATATTACGCCCTAAATTAACGTAGCAGGTACGTATTTCATAATGCGTGTAATGCGATAACTAGGAATCCAATATAATACTGAGATTACTGAGAATCGGAGAGCGCATAGAGAGAGAGAGAGGGAGGGGGGAGGCTGAAGCTAAAGTCCGACTTTCATCTGCAATTTTAATTACGTATAGCGACATTTTTAAAATGCAGATGTTATATATGCTCTACTAATAATATTTGCAGCTTGCCGCATTAACATTATTAAGGCAATATTCGATGTCGTAATCCCGAAGTGCGCGACATCATTAAATACTTTTTCGCTCTAATTTTCACACTCGAAATTCCAGCAAACGTACGTCCTTATAAATTTCGCGACTTGAAATAGAAACAAATCGGTGCTTTAGTGCACCGTTTTTTTTTTTTTTTGTTAATGTATTGTAACTATTGTAATCAGATATTTCAAAATTACACGTCGATCAATGCGAGGTTTAACTTTCGATTTCACGTCGCTTACGTAAGAACTCTCGGAAAAGTGTAGCGTCCGTTCTCTGTTAAAATATCGATCAAAAGAGAGCGAGAAGCTTGTTTCAACTTCGCTTCTGCCGCGATCGGAAACAAATCCTACCCCCCCAAAGTAGGCGAGAGAAGACGGAGAAAAAGCAAAACTAAAATCGTCTTACATCGGACTAGCGCGAATATAATGTAAACAAAAATACAACGTGACAAAACCACGACAACAATCATTAATAATATCTTGAAATGTCGAAGAATCTCAATGTACGCAGCTACGACGGTCGCGAGACACGTAAGTGAAAATCAAAAATTAATTAAGAGGAAGATTAATTAATTGCGAATTTACATTGGCAAGCTGGACGTTGTTGCTGCCATTTAATCGCGAGATTTTGCCTGCGAGGGGAATTAATAACTTTAGCATAGCGAGCCCCATTTCGAGCCCTCTCCGAACGTCTAATCGATATTCAATTTTACGCCATGCGCTGTCTAGCGTGACTGGCGTCACCGTTCCGATGGCATCAATTATCCTAGGCATCGGTATTTTGATGGATGGCATAATTCCGCGGCGAATATAATATTCTGACTGCCGTGACTTCGCGCAGAAATAATGCCGCACCGATTCACGCTGACTAGATGATGTCATACATTGCCGATTGTACGGCAACTCCAAAGCAGTCTGGTCGGATAATTAAGCGTTCTCCGGTGGTTTATGGCACCGTCGTGGCTGTCGTATCAAAAGCGACAAAAGACAGATCGCAGTGATATCCGGCAAACGCGATGTGCAAAATTTGTCGATGTATTATTTTTTACCAAAACTCTTGCAGAGCCATTATATATAATAATATTACGCACTGTGACAATATTTATACAAAAAATTTCGAATTTAAAAAATATCACTTTTATTAATTTGCCAAAAAATAAGTTTTTTTTTTTAATCAGTCCGTCGACGATAATGGATATTAAAGAAAATTTCGCGACGCGATCAAATATTAAGCTTCGACGTCAATAGTCGAAGGCGTCGGAGAACATCGAGTGCTCTATTCAACGTCACACGGCGCAGCGGCATCGCACAAAAAGCGGCTTCTTCATGCTTCGTCAATAATCGCAGTGACAAGATTTTAGCGCATAATAGGTTGCGGATAATTATCCATAATCGGTTCCCTCTTCGAAGGTGAAATAACGACCGGCGAGGAGAGCGGAGGGTGATGTTCGGGTGATAGTCTTTCATCCAAACTTCTTCTCGACGAGAAAAGGATGGGACGGAGAGGAAAGGGGAGAAAAAGGAGAAAGAGAGGTAACTATCGTTTTCCACAGCGACCCTCGTACACAGAAATTACTCTGCTCGACTGTCTGCTCACAGTCCGTATCCACTCTCGACCCCCGAAGGGAACCGGTCGAGTTGGAGGTAACTACCAACTAGCTCTCAAACGATGTTGAACGATGTAACTTGTTACGTTGACGTTTGACTACAGTGATTGACCGATCGGTCGTGTGATAGACGATAGAAATATATGTCTCGATTAGAGAGAGATCGTTTCTCTCTTTTTCTGTCTTTCTTTCTCTCTTTTAACTTTAATACTTAATCTTATGTATATGTAAAAAAACAACTCTCTCTCCCTCTCTCTCTCTTGAGCTTGGCTTATTTGACGTTTGATATCACGGAAATAGTACACGTTGTCAAACAACACTAGAATATTCTAACGAATATACGAGCGATTTAGAAAACTCAGCGATTAAGAAATAACTGACGAAACAATTGTAAATATTTTCGCGTAATTTTTTTCGATCGCTATCTAAGTCGATTCGATTACTCTGTTATCAATATTAATAATTGTTATATTCAATATATCGGAAAAAATTAAGAAAAAAGTTGATGTATTTCAACTCGGAAAACGTCAAAATTAGAATTAATTTTTCAGTATCTTATCTAGTCACTAATTTTCTCCCGTCTATATTTCTTAAATTCTCATAGATAATAACATGCCGTAGCCTCGGCTTGTAATTTGCAACCTAAATCGCTTATGAATAGCAGTTACGACGACACTTTCTCTTCGTTTCTCTCTTCCTCCCCCTCCCCCTCCTCTCTCTCTCTTTTCCAAGTATAAAGCGACGCGCGGCACTAAGGACGTCTAATTAGTGGCGGTGGTACATTCATTAAGGACGCAGACCGGTGGAGAGTCCTTTAATTCCGCAGTAGAGTTTCGTCTGATTTACGTCCTCGGTGTCGCCGGCGCACCCTCGACATTTCTTAAGGTGAATTCGCATGCATTTCATTCTTGATTGTTCCGCATGAATCATCCGAAAATGCAGACGAGCCAAATCAAGCCAAAACGCAGTAATAATAAACAATAACAATTAAAATATAATTTTTGTTATTATCAGCGAAACCACATCATTGTCGTGAAATGGGAGTAAATTTGTTGACTTAGCCGAATTATATTAATGCGCTCAATACAATCCTGAATTTCTCTCTCTCTCGTAATAAATACAATACAATTATACGCGCGCAATAATCGCGTATCTAATTTGCAGAATTACAACAATGATAAATTTGTTATCTTTTTCCCTTTTCTCTCTTTGGTCTCTTTCGTTAGAGATAAATCAATGTGTGCCATCAATACGTGTATTATCACACGTGCCGTTGACAATGCGTTAAATAGCTCGGCAACGAACGCGCGCGGTCCCCCGCATATGATTCTTGAAAGTTCTCTTATGACGTCGTCATCTTTTCCCCGTGACGCGGCACGTGACCGCGCACGCGGCGTGTCGTAACAGCACGCAACGATCGATCACGCACGCATGCACGCGTGACGCTCTTACCCACCGCCGCCGCCACCGCCGTCGCCGCCACCGCCGCCGTCATCGCGGAGCTCGAGGGATCCGACGCGACATGGGGAAGGATGTACGTACCTTTTTCCACCTGCAAACATGCACCTATCCGCTATTACTTCCTGTCATGCGACAATACGAGGAGGGAAGACGAGTTCACGCAAACCCTGTTGCGCACCGCGATTTTCGAAGTGACAGCATGAATGGAAAAAAGGAGCGTGTGGCTTGCGTCTAAAGTTACCTCTGCGTGAGGAGAACGCAATTCGTGCGTGTACGCGTAAATAACGGCGGATATTCGTACGTATCTTATCTCTTATCTATTAAAAGCGAAAGTTTGTATTTTTTCGCGTATCAGATCTAAGAGAATTACGAGTTTGCGTAATACTTTGATCGAAATCGACGATCGTCGTTCGCTAAGTGAAGTTTCAAATCAGGGAGATTAAAAGGAAAGATAAAAAAAAAAAAAAATGTATGTGTGTGACCCTTAGGTCGAGTTTATCAAATATCGGGGAATCAGCTGATCGCGGACGTTCGTAACCGCGGGAACTTGTTTCCGCCGTTACGTTGCATGGCAAACATATGCGTAAGCCGCAGCATGTGATCGAGCACGCAATACCACGCAACGTGACACGAAGAGATGCATTTCATAGTAGTAGCAGTAGTAGTCGCAGTGATAATAATAGTTATAGTAATAGGGTTAACCGGTCCCTATAGATTTGTATGTACAGAGCGTCCCAGAAATGCTATTATTTACGTTCATATACACATACACACGCACAACCGTGTGCCGGTTCTTTGATTCCATGTACGCACATTCCAATCGCAAATCTATTTTCTCTCTCGCCAGGTGTGTCAATTAATGCTTAACGGGACTTTGTCGCGGAATTGTTATTTATACAAACCGAATTATTTTTTTGTTATGCAGAAACACGCGTTGTTTTTTTATTGAGAAGAGACGATAATCGAAAACGCTTGAAATTCTTTTGCGCGAATTTTTCCATTGCGTTATTCGCACGTGTACCACAATTAAAATTCGGTTTTTGTACATAAACAAGACAAATTGTGTATCTCTTTACGAATTAATTCTCTCTCTCTTTCTCTCTCTCTCTCTCTCTCTCACTTTAGTTACAGGTTCTGGACATGACAGCGAATGTCGTGACACCTCGTCACGTAGAAACAGGCCCTAACATGCAATGATCGATCGCGCAACCATGCGATCGTTTTCCCTTCGTCCTGTCCAGTGCGCATGGTCGTGCAGCGGTGCATACCGTTGCATCCTGCCACGACTGTCACTTCGTTGCACCGGACATGTCTCGTTTGCAATTATTTTTGCATTTCCTCCAAAGGCACTTCTCCTCGCGCGTTACTGCCGCGCAGTCGAAACTTCGACTTTCGCAACAAATTATATTTCTCATGTTCTTATTTCCATATCTTGCGCGGTACACCTACTATTATCGAAGAGAATTAATCTCTCCCCACAGCTGACAATGAGAAAACGATAGTGTTTACCTTCTTCGTTCCGAGATTGTTCGCAAGAGATTAAAGCGAGTCGAGAAATAATGTAAAAATAGAAGTGTAACATTTTCAAGAGTTCACAATACAAGGATGTGCGCGATTGAAAGTTTACGAGATAAATATAATTGAACGTCATATATATATTTCTTCGTCATATATATATATTTTTTTTTCTGCTTTATTACGACAACGACAGCTCGATGCAGCGTTGCATCGTGGGAGTCATCTTGATCGTTCGATGTGTTTCAATTTCGAAAATTTCTTCTTGAATTTTGCAATCCCGACGTCGTCATAAATCCCGAGTAGAAGAGCACCGTGATCGGGGAGAAAACGACGACTCGTCCTCGTGTCGCACGTGGGATACTCGTTCCAGCACTCGGATGCGACACTGCCGATGCAATAACGCGCAGAGGAACATGACGTGCACCAGAGTGCATACAGTGTCTGCCATATTGATTGGCTTGCTCGGTATTACGTAATGTCATTAACACGTCGCTTACACATGCGCCTATCCCCGGCTTTTCCCCCCGCCGCAACGTTCAACCCCTCGGAGCCTTCTCGTAGCTACCCTCTCGTCCCCGCGAGAGAGCGAATTTGCACGCACATGCATCCCCGTCGTCGTGAGAAGCAGACATATCATTAGACAAATAGGAGGGAGACGGAGATTTCACGTGCGTGTGTGTATACGGTCAGGTCAAATTGACGATGGATGCGCACACGTACACAACGTGACGCATAAACTACCGCAGAATGATGCATACGACGACGCGCGGAATGATGCGCGCGTAACGACATATAACGCGTCACTTTGCATTTTTATTACCAGCCGCGGTAAATTGTAAAGCGATCATCGGGTTTTTTAGCTAAGAAAAAAGGCCGTGTAATTACAGCGCGATTCGTTTTTGCGATACTCGCGCGCGAAAGATATACTT
Organism: Pseudomyrmex concolor; assembly: GCA_014839585.1. Classification (NCBI taxonomy): domain Eukaryota; kingdom Metazoa; phylum Arthropoda; class Insecta; order Hymenoptera; family Formicidae; genus Pseudomyrmex; species Pseudomyrmex concolor. The sequence continues at coordinate 43,331 of QVOB01016561.1, forward strand.
ATATATGTACGTTCTTTATTCAGCGCAGTGTGTAATCTAGGATGCGTTTCTATTTACGCATTCATCATGAATATTCTTTTTCTGTGTATATATATTTTTATTTTTATTTTTATTGTATGTTATATTGTTTTTTTGCGCGCGAGCCAGCCGAATTGACAACGAATTTCGACCAAACCGTTATACAATTTCTCATCTATAAAAAATACTCGATTTAGAATATGTTGTTATATACATACATACGTATATATATATATATATACGTATATAACAACGAGGTTTCCAATCACAGAGAGTCTCTATCGTTGATATTTTTCATGCATTCCGTTCGCGACAGTTCCATATCTCTTTTAATCGATCCGACGTGGGTGTAATTACGCGCGCACCCTACACGCATATACCAGCCGCATGTCCGCGCATACGTCAAACGTGGGGGGACAAACCACGTACGTAGTGTCTCGAAATACGTTGGCATATTTTATTTTTAGCGAAACGGCTAAGTAAGTTTATTTCGCGCATTCCAATATATTCGTTATATGTCACGAGTCATCCGAGAAAAAGAGAGAGAGAGAGAGTCAATATAAAAAGAGTAACTCAAAATAACTTTTATATTATTTCTGGAAACGCGTTTAAACGTTTCCAAGTTTAACTCGAATCTCTTTAAATATTTTCTTTGCAAACGCGCGCGCCGCGGCGTGATTGTCTTCCGCCTCGAGAGTGTCGGAATCGGCAGGGCTTTTAATTTAAAAATTCCTCGTTTGAGAGATACATCGATTGTCACACAGATATATCTCTATGCAGCGTGTTCTTACATCACAACAACGGCTATATCGTTTCTTCGACGACATTTTGCGTTTTGTCTTTCTCTCTTTCTCTCTCCGTCTATAGGACTGATAATATACCCCATTTTACCTAGTTTCCGGCAGTTTCCGACTGGAAGAAATCGTTACCGTCTGCGGCCGGTCGCATGTAATATTCACGACAAAACTTCGGTCGCGCGTTCGCGACTGTTAAGCCACAGCCGCACGACACACAGAGAATGATTTTCTCTACTAACCCACTTGATCGAATCTATATACACATATATAAGTATGTTTCTCGTATCTCGCAGGTTTCAGCCTCTTACACTGCTGACCGAATTACAAAACATTGAACAGAAACGCAAAACCGAGCGCTGCTACACCCATTGTCTTTAATAAACGAGTTAATCGTCAATTAGCGTTCGGAGAAGCGGCGCGTCGATTAAGCGACAATTAAGCGTGTTTAGATCCGATGTTCAAACGAGGATTTGGAGGCTTTAAATAGTGAAGTTTCGTAGATAGATCGACAAAATAAATCGTTCGGAAAATGCGAATATCACATGCAGTGTTTTCAAATCGAGACCGCACCTCATCAAATCGTGTAATTCAGAAAGGTAAAATACGAAATAAAATCAACGTGCGACGATTTTTCCCTCGCGTGTTGTTTCAGAAAATATTATTATCTCGTAAAAGCTAATTAAATGTAATATATATATTTCGACGACTTTTTGATCACGGGTCGTAACAGGTCGACGTTAAAACTATGGCGGTCGGCGACCGGGCAAGGTTTGGCAGCCACTTGTTGAGTAATCTATTTAGTTCGACGGACGAGCAGCGCGCAGAGGAAGGATCGGGAATGACGCGACGAAAAAGGGTGGGACGAAGGGTGAGACTGCGAGGGAAGAGCGAGCATCTTCATTCCGTTGACTCTTAGTTACTGAGCGTTTGTCGTGCAGGTATATATTTATCGAGCTGTTCCCGAGAGACAGCTTCTTCACGTATACGCGTGATTTATTCCTGAATTAATCCCGCGCTCTTCTTTCGCAGCGCCAAATTTCTTCCTTTCGCATTTATTTAAAAAAAAAAAAAAAATCATTTGCGTCAACGTGTCTCAATAACAACGTTGCTATTTCGTAACTAGCAAGTTTAAAAACATGGATTTAAATCTTGGCGAGTGTTCAATGTAGCTCTAAAATATCGGCGTTAGACATTGTGTAAATTAAGTACTAGGCAAGTTTTTGAAAAATATATATATAATTTTTAGTGGTAAGAATATTTTGCTCTCTTTGTCTTCCTCTCTTATGCGAAGTTTTATTACATATATGTACATGTACTTAATGTCTACGTATGTGACAGCCTTTTATGGAACGTGCACGACGGAAGAATATGTCTTGAGAGCAAACAGCGCGTTTGTTCTTAATGTGGTGTGTAAAACGCCGCGCGTAAACAAGTAATGTCGCGGAAGTCGCACTAACGACCGGGGGATTAAAGTTGTCGTATTCCTTCCACTTTCTCTCGCGCTTCCGCGAACGCATTCCCAGGAGTCCGTATAAATTTCTGCTCCGTGGTTCATGAAAGCGTCTGAAAATATCAGCCGCCCACGTGGTCAGCCGCAAATTTGTGAGGACCGCGTGACGGATTCCGCACGCACACCGAGTTTCGTGCCGGATTATGTAAACGTCGCGCGCACATCAGCGCACATCATTCTCTCGGAAAAGCTTGTTCGAAAGTAGAAAATTACAGTCTCTAATAATATATTATACATGTACATGTGTGTATAGTAAAAAGAGAAAATGTGACAAATTTTCACGTGCTCTCAAATTTATAGACTTGTATGAAATAACTCTCCTTGTTCCCGGTTCCCAGTAGAAACCCTAACTCTTCTGACATCACAATTTAAATTTGCACGCACACAGATGCGCACAAAATACAAATGTGCACAAAAGTAATTATATTCCAACTGTAATATTTACATAATTCGCTACTTAAAATTCGACGCTGTCGATTTACGTGTACATGATTAAAAAAAAAAAAAACTCTCATTGTGTGTGCAATATGCAAATTGAAGTCTGAATCTCGATTTAAAATACGTGCCATTGGAGATGACGCGAATTTACGATTTCGAACGTGCGTGTTTAAACACGCGCGCAACGCGAGACTCGTGAGATTAAAGATTGCAAACTCCGCGCGCCGTCACGCCGATTTTCTTCGCGTTAGAGCCGCGTGTTGGAATAAAGGGTCTTGTGGCGTTTGCCACAGCGGGAGCCTCGCGAGTAGTTACAGTAACACGTGACAATGGTGTCACGTATGTCCCGTATAACTGTTGCGCGATGCATGCGTGAGCACGTCGAGGGATACACAAGCGTGTCAGGCCGGGGTAATGGACGAGCATGGTGAGTCCATTAAGAAGTAACTGTTGTTCGTCTAACTGGTTCGATACGGGGGGTGGTCTCTCTGATGCGCTTATGTATGTATGCACGCGTTCACGTGCGTCTATACAACGTCCCATCTAGAGCCTGACCTAGTCTATAGAGCGCGCAACTGCGATGTATAGAGAGGAATCGACGCGATTCTGCGCTCGCGCAAGCGTGTGCTTTGTCCTTTCGTCCGTGTGTGTTCGAAACAAAATCGCACAAAAGATACAACCTCGTTCGGAACTCGTTTGTTCCACGATCTCTTTCACCTTTTAACGATATTTCGCGATTTACAGCTTTATTTAGAAATTGTACTGTCGCGCAATTAAACGCATAGGGGATTAGAATCAAACATCTGTGCTTTCATTCGATGAATAACTGTGAAGAGAGCGGAAAATATCTCCTCTTCTTCGGTTTCCCATTAATAAAGCCGCATCAATAGAAAATGCCACACGTTGAAGAGATTAAAGAGACTTCCGTCGTGTGGAACGACGCGCGCGCTGTTGTATATACGCGCCACTTTTCAGACGGTGTCGGCGACTTATACCGCTAAACATTAATCGATCGTTATACATCTCTCTCTCTCGATGTATCGGGGACATAAGACGGGGTACGCTATTCGTGTACACTTACGCCACATACACGGAATGGCGTATTCACATGCTGAAATGTTAAACTAGGTAAAATGACCGTGCCAAGTAGGAGAGAACTTTTCTCTTTCACGGTATATTCTCTTTCACGGTCTATAATTTCCCTATAGCCGTTCCCACCGCCTGCAATCTCGTACGCATTTTCTTCTTCCTCTTTGTTGACTTTTTTTTCTTCTTTTTTTTTTTTTTATTAGCAGGGCACGAGAATCATTATCTTATTTCTTTCTCATTACGCGCCATTACGCGTTCTACAATCTAGACGCATTAAAAAATATATATACATTTAGCACACATAACCGTTAGTCCGATACGGGGAACGCAAATTCTCAACGTTTCCGCAAAACCAAACAACTTATACTCGAGTTGCATCACGTTCGCTTTATGACATTTTGCGAGCGTCGAAGCATGCGCTTCTTTTTCCCTTTTGACGATCATCTTTTCCGCTGCAACGTAACCCAAGCCACTTCGTGTCAGCAACGAGTCAGCGTAAAAACCTATCACCTTACCCACTTCTATCTATATCGGACCGCATCTTATCACGTTACGGAAAACTTGCGTATTCCACGAGAATGACTTAAGAGGCAGGTAGCTCACTATAAATGTCGCGATATTGGAAAAAAAAGTCGCGTGTTCTATATGTACAAATTTAACGTGAAAATAATTGAAACAATAAGATATAGGTATAAAACGGTGGAAAGAATATATAATGTGGAATTATTTTCTGTTCTCGTTCTATTTTTTCGCACGAAGTAATAACTCGAAGTTGTTATTGTTCGATCCTCGTCGAGTTTCGAAATTTAAAACGAGAATGCATATTAGCGAGTAACAGCTGATAATTAAATGTCTGAGAGAGTTAACTCGTGTGACGACTGCGTGTGTGCGTGCGCGTCGCAAACTTCCGGCGATGTGTATTCGAACGAGAGCTTGTCATCCCCTCGCAGCAGGCTTGCTTTTGTGTCAAGAGAGAACGAACTGTGTAAATTAGTCTTCTCTCGCGTGAAACACCGTCTTGCGAAAAATTTTTCACTCGATGTCTAAAAGGCGCGGACGTAAAAGGCGACGTAAAAGTTGGCCGCAAAACTCCGACGCGACGAGGAGGGATGTCGATGACGCGTCGTCAACATCGATTCTAATTTAGATAGTCACGGTTAACCACGTGCTGACAATGGCTCGTTTCGGATGATCTCGATAAGCTTGCGCGCAACGTGTCGCTCCTATTGCGGAAGAGACTCTCGGCCTCGATATTTTTTTTTTTTTTTTTTGTTTTTTGGCAAACGCGCGCTGTTGTCAGACAAATTTTATGGATTTTCGCGCTGTTCCGATCTCCCGCTAAAAAATATTCACGGAACAATACCACTATGTATTCATGAAATAAGAAACACACATGTGCGTGTAAGTGTATGGGCGAGCAATAACTTTTAGTTTCGACAGAAACAATCATACAAGTTAGGTCTATAGGTAGCTATGTATAGAGTTAAACGAGATATACGGTTAAATGAGAACATAATGAATATCATGCATATTTGAATGAACACGTTAGATATAGAGTACAACGGATACTCGATTTCACTCGTAACGCGCGGTCTCAGTTGGCGCTTCCGACCGCGGAATAAAACGTTGCTTTGAAAATCGATCCGCGCCGGAGTGTACAATTTTGACGCGCACGACAACCGCGCTCCGTAATTAATATCAGACTGAGAGAGAGAGAGAGAGAGAGAGAGAGAGCGAAAGAGAAAGCGAGAGAGAAATACTGATTAAGGTTAACGATACAATACACGGGATGATTAATGGCCGACCGGTTAATCGCCAGCTGATTGGAGCAACTGCCTCTAATTCACGTGGACAGGCATTTATATTAGCGAGAATAGTTATGTAATGCTATAACAGATAAACCGCATACAACTTGCGTATACACTTGCGCGAGAACAAAAGATATTCACGAGCCCAAAAATGTTGGACCTGGAATTATTTTTCTCTCTCTCTCTCTCTCTCTCTTTATTTCTATTACGTACATCACGAATTTCGCTCTATGAATTTTTCCGAACAACGCTCCGATACACGTTGCTGCAGAATATATAGATTACCAAAATTCTTATCGATTCTCCGGGAATCCGTGCGGATATTTAATCGCGCGCGGGCTTGAATAATGAGCGTTTCGGTCGAATGAAGTTCTAGAACGCGCGCGAGAACGGCGCGCATCCGCGGCGCAAAGTCACACCTCACTGCCGACGCAAAGTGGACTAACCCTCTTAATTGGAAACGTTGAATGAATTCGAGCGCGCTCGGGGAAGAAGCAGACGCGGGGAGAAATGCGAAGGCAATATGACTGCCATTGTTGGAAACTATAGCACTCTCTCTCCCTCCGATGCTGTACAGGAAATCCTCGTGATGCGCAGCCACCCGCGTTCCTCTTCTCTCTCTCTCTCTTTCTCTCTCTCTTCATGCATCGCCTGCTCCTCCTCATGTTCACGTACTCGCCTGGATGAATTTTTGTTCTCCTCTATTACAACTCTAACAACTACAACTGCCATACTTCTCTTCCCGCATTCCAAAACTGCTGAAACTCCTCCCTCCACCGAAAGTAAATTTGAACAATGCGCGCGATTTAAGTGCGAAATTGGGAAACGCCATTAAAACATGCCGCCGTTTACATTCGTTCGGTAATGGGATTGCAACAACTGCGTAAAGTAGACCGGATCACGGTTTATCAATGATCGTTTCTACTGCTGTGTTTCTCGTCCGACGCTAAGATTTATTGTAACAAGAAGCGGTTGCAACGATACGATTAACTTGACTGATAAAACTCCGCTCCTCGACATCGCTCTGTATTTAAAAAGTTCTCGACGTTGCGGAAAGATTAATCGTATCTCTTAGTCCAATGGAAAACAATCGTTTATTTGAGTCTGCTGTGCATTAACTCGCTTTGAGTGCCGCGCTAATTACGCTCGATTAATACCATTTCTTATCGCCGCCGAGTCGTTTAATTGAATCTCTCAGTAGCCGCAAATACGATCCACGATGTGAATCTTAATTCAGTGGCTTTCGGCGCGCTTAATGATGTTATTTGGAACGGTTTTATCAGATCGTGGAATATGAAAGAAATATTTAAACAATGTTAAACGTACACGTTTCTTTTTCACACAGATATGTATGTAATAATCGTGAATTGTTTTTTTTTTTTTTATCAATTTTGCGTTGATACAGAATTTCGCTCAGTTATTGAAACTGTTTAATTTTAGCATCACGTTGGCAATTAGTCTGCAATAATTGCGCGATCTCGCCGCACTTCTTCTTTCTCCTGTGTTTATCATTCCGCAAACCGCCGGTCTTTCCGAGATTTCTCCGAAACCATTAACGGGGGGGGTTGAAAATCGCGCTGGAGCGGTCGGTTCTATTTTCGCGCGATCTCTCTCTGGAAATTCACGGAGAGTCTGCGTTTCGTGCGCACGGTTGTTACACACTCGCGCGCGTCTCTCGCTGCGGATGCAAATTAAAACACATCTGCGGAGCTGGCGAATTGCACGACGCGACGCGACGCGAGCTCAAAGACTACCGATAACGAACGCTATCGAGCGACACGTAGCGTAAACACGCTCGCGCATCAACGCGATTCTCTTCGCGCGTATAATCCCACGCGCTCCTTTCTCGTCCTCTCTCCACTTTGCAGTCTCGTGGTGCCTAGAACGAACGATACGAGCAAGCAGCACGTGCGTCCGACAGGAGAAAACGACGAAGCATCTGGCGCGAACGACCCCCCGGCGAAACGAGAGAGAGAGAGAGAGAAAGAGAGAGAAAAAGGACGACGAAGAGAGGAAGCGAGAGATGAGGCAGAGGAACGATGCGCTGGATGCACTCAGCGATGCACTGTGCTCCGTTCGTCGCGGACGACGATTCCACTGCGCTTCGGAGCATGTGAGGCATTGGATGCAGATGTTATATGTAAACGTTATACGACGGTATAGCGAAACGGAAATGTGTCCGCGAGAGGTAATATTATTCTGGTTCTCTTTCAGAAGCGGACGTTATTAATCGTCGTCGGTGTAATCATTTTCTGAACGCAAAATGTAATGCGCATATTTTGCGCAAAACACAATCTTACGGCGTTTAAAACGAAAAGTCGATTCCGTTAAAATGAAAACGCAATCCGGACGAATTTTACGATTGCATCAAGTATTAACAGTCGCTCGTTCGCTCGCGAATAAAGCGAACTGTATACACTATACGTAATGCAACTTAAAGCACGCTCGCTTACACTCTGACCGGCGAATTGGAGGCACGCGAGTGTCCATAACAGCACATCTTTAATGAAAGCGTTTTCATTTCGCGAGGCGAAAATGTCGTATAAATACTATACTGCAAATATTGCTGCGCGCTATAGTCTGGGAAAAATCATGACGTTATTGAGCGACATGTCGGTGTGTATGTGCATATATAGTCGATGTAATTCAAACGATGCTGTCGCGGCGCGTTACGTTAATTCCAGCGGAGAAAGTGTCAAATATGCGAATATAAACGAAAGAGAAAGTGAATTAATATGTGGCAAATAAAACTGCAAAACACGACGGTTATACAAAGCAAAATAAAAGCACAATCGATTGAATTATTATATGATCGCCGACAAACAAACAAATAAATACATAAATAAATAAATAAATCTGAAAAAAAAACATTTTCTATTTTGAAATTTGTAGCGATATTAACTTTTCTGTTTCTCCCCGAGTGTTTTGTCACACGAATTTTTTCTCGAAGCAAAACCGATGTTTTTTTTTCGAAATTTCATTTTCTCGGTTTGATCGAAACGTCTGGCCACAAATCAAAAAATCATTCGTAAATCGTGCCGCGGATCAAGTCCGCTGCAGCTTGTCCTACTTTTCTCATATCTCTTGTCGACCGTCTATGTATAGATATATATGAAAATTTATTGATATTCAAACTAAATCCTTATGTAACATATTATCAATTGATAAAGTCAAAATGTATGATGGAAAAACGACGATATCACTGTTTGGTCAGACAGCATGTGACGCGGACAGCTTATCTGAATTGATTTGGTGAAGAGAGACGTGTAATATCAGGTCAGCGCACGATCTGTAAATTTTTCCTCGCCGATTTTCACAAATTTTTATCGTTCATCTTACAAATTAGATCTCGCCAATTATATTAGCTTAGTGTAGTTTTCTTTTCCTCTCAATTTGTCTGCGACAATTGCTTGTATCAGTTATGCTTCCTTTTTATCTGCGGCTTATCTCTCGCGTACAAAGTCGCGCGCGGGAAAAGAAGGATGGAAGGAAGAGGAGAAAAAGAGGAAGCACGATCGTGAAGACGGTTTGCCCGATAAGGGAAAGAGGCGCACCGACTGTTATGAGATTCTTTCTAACGTATGCGTATCGGCACAAGGCGCCTCTTGTTCGAGATCCGCGAGCCGGCAAAACGAGATGCTCGCGGATAAGAGTGTTCGTCGAGCGTGCGAACGACTGCCGGTGCATACATATTCAAAACCGCGCTTATACCGGCGTCGTTGCCGCCGACCCATCCGTTCCCGTTCGAACGAGGATCTACACGCGGAAATGTTGCGGAATACATACAACGATGTTCGAAATTATGTACCCGCCTCTTGATTAACGGTCCTCACAACTGAGCTAAACAGAAATTTGTAGAGAAAGAGAGAGAGAGAGAGAGAGAGAGAGAGAAAGCGTTATTTATTTTAGCGCTTCTGGGACAAATCTCCTTTAAAGCGCACCAAGAGAGTGCATACATAGCAAGTCTTATAGAGCTTGATATTTACAATGGAGCAAGTTATACAAGATAGAAATATATAA
>QVOB01016562.1:0-34345 GCA_014839585.1 Pseudomyrmex concolor
TTTATATATATATATATATATATATATATATATATATATATATATATATGTATATTATGCAGAAGTTAGCAATGTTTTAAGTAATACACTTTATTGCAGTGATTTGAAAGCAACAAAATGTCACAATCAAGCAGCTATCAGTATCCATTGTATACAGAACCCAACACTTCTCTAAAAAATAATCCATCACCAATAGTAAATGGTCAAAGTTCTGTACCTCAGCAAAATGGCATGCAATCTCCTCAGTTCAATTTAGCTGGTGAGTTTTTTGTACAAGCATGAGATGAGTGTTACTTGAGAAATTTGTTAAAGTTTTAAATTAGCTGAAACATATATTTTTAGGTACACCATCATCGCAATCGTCGCGCGATCCGTCCAGAGAGACTTCCAGAGATCCGTCACCAACTCAATATCTTCACAATCAATATCGACCTCACTTGTCTCGGCCACCAATGCCACCGATAAGTGGGCCTCAAAGTGTGTTGCCTCCACTATCTAGAACAGCACAACTATACAGTTCTGTAAATCCTAGTGGTCATAGTCAGTATATTCCCAGTGCTCAACAGAGTATCCCTGTTCAAAATACACCACCAACTGAGGTTGCATCTCAGCTCAGTCAAGAAATTCAGCATAGATCCATGATTTCTACGAGTCAGATATCTCCACTGGCTAAGAAACCGGAATCTTCATCATCCTCGACATCTGCGGATCCTGTTAAATCAGAACACGTTCAAGCAAACCAGAGTTTTCAATGGGCGCTTAATTCTCCGCCCTCCAACATTCCACAGAACACTGTGAGCGGAATGTCTAGTAGCATCGATAAGACTAGTCAAGTCTCCGTAGCTCAAACTGTGGCGAGCCAAACACTTTTCACTAGAGTAAACAAGACTTCGGCGCACGATCAAAGTCATTCTATTCCTTCTTCACACACGTCCAATATATCTCCTTCAAACATCGCTCCGAATCAAAACAGCCACGTACAACAAAATTTAGCGACCTTCTGCGAACAATCCACGAGAACTCAGAATGTCCAAACGCAATCGGTAATTGATTCTTCCGAAAACAGTTCTCAGTTTAAGTACGGAGATCCACAGAATGTATTTAATACGTCGTCAATGACAAGCCTTGGTGCGCAAAATGTATTCAGTACAACATCAATAGCGAACCCCAGTGCGCAAAACTTGTTCTCTACTTCGCAAGCTCACAATATAGGTTTACGAAATCCTCAGGATTATTCTTCGCTTTCTCAGCCTCAACAAAATTTGCTTACTGGCTACGTGGGACAGAATGTACATCAGAATCTGGTTGGTCAAAGAAATTATCCGCAGCAGGATACTACTGCGATACCAGGACCTCCAAGGACTATTGTGCCGCCTTCGACAGCAAATCAGCTGCATAGTATGAAACCACCGCTATCGGGAATTCCGCCTTCCTCGGGACATCAGATGGTAATAAAATCAGAAAATAACATGTTGACAGTTTTAGAAGTGCGAAACAATATCGGGATGATAAATACCCGAAACGACGCATAGATAACATAGACAGTATCAGACAGACGAGTTTCCATACAACAGTACTTGCGATAATGAGCGTTTTACGTTTGTTCTTTTGAAAATTGTCAACACCAATGTAATGTGCTACCTTTGCTGTCTATGCGTTGTTTTAAATACTTATCAATGATCTCGCGTAAATTTAGTAAATTTAAATATTCTTATTTGTGGTTTTAGTATGATGCTCGTTCTCAGTATCCCAGTCCAAATGTAGCGTTAGACTCGAATCTAAACAGAAGATATCCCAGTACGTATCCCGATCAATTTAACCAAGTAAATCATCAGATAGGCAATATGAGTATCAGCCAAGGTGGCTTTAACAAATTATGGGTATTTATTTATTATCACTGAAGCAACAGTACAATTATGTATATAATTGAGTGTAAAAATACAATTGTTTCACTGTGTCGATAACATTGCAGGGAATGGAATCAATAGACCTTTTACAATGCAGAAATGTACTGCCACCTGAAAAAGTCGAACCACCAAAGATCAACTTGCATCAAGAATTCCTGAATAGCATAAATTGTAGTCCTGAGTAAGTCTATTCAAGGATTGTTATATTCATAAAAAAAAAACATTTTATTACTAAAAATATTCTCCGTACGTGAATATTTATCTTTTACTGAAATGTATGATTGCAGTATATTCAGGTGTACACTGACAAAGGTTCCAGAATCGAATGCGCTTTTACAGAAGTCACGATTGCCTTTTGGCGTGTTGATACATCCTTTTAAAGATCTAATTGTATGTAAATGTTTATGATTTTTTAGGAATATTTTGCACAATTAAATATATACTGAAACTTTTGTTAATTCGTTACAGCAGCACTTGGCGGTAATTCAGTGTAATACTATCGTGCGTTGTCGAGTTTGTAGAACATACATCAACCCGTTTGTAGACATTATTGATTTGAGAAGATGGAAATGCAATCTTTGTTCTAGGCTCAATGAACGTAATAAACTTATTTTATATTTATCTGTTTTGTTTTTTATTTCTATTCGTTTTTTTGTTTTGCTGTTGTATTGCGCGTATTTATATATTACAAATTAATTACGTGTTATCACAGTTCCTGAAGAGTTTCTATTCGATCCTGTGACGAAATCGTATGGAGATCCATTACGACGGCCAGAGGTCAGAACTGGTACAATAGAGTTTATTGCACCAAGCGAATACATGGTTAGTGATTATTTTTTAAATGTTATATAATATATTCACACAAAATAAATATTCTCAGAAAGTACTTGTAAATGAAATGACAATTTTTACATATTGATAATTATAAAATCTATTTTTCTGATTGCAAGAGAAAGAAAAAGCTTCATCACTTGACATCGGCTATATTATGAATTTCAGGTCCGTCCGCCTCAACCTGCTGTTTACCTCTTTGTGATGGACGTTTCTCGTCTTGCGGTGGAGAGCGGCTATTTGCAAATTGTCTGCAACACGATCACCGACGAACTGTCGCGTCTGCCCGGCGATAGTCGCACGCAAATCGGTTTTCTTGCCGTTGACTCCGCCCTGCACTTCTTCAGTATGCCCGATAACGTTTCGCAGCCGCACGAAATGATTATGCTGGACATCGATGACGTATTTTTACCGTGTCCAGAGAATCTGATTGTCAATCTGAGAGAACGCGAAGAACTCGTGCGCGATCTTCTCGCTCAGCTGCCCAGCAAGTTCTGTGGCACTCACGACACCAACAGCGCTCTCGGGGCCGGCCTTCAAGCCGCGTTCAAGCTACTTTCCCCCACTGGAGGACGCGTTACCGTGTTCCAGACGTGTCTGCCTAATCTCGGCCCAGGTGCTTTGCAGCCGCGCGAAGACCCCAACACCAGAACAAACAAGGACGTGCCACATCTCAATCCCGCAACGGACTTTTACAAGAGGTTTGCTCTGGATTGCAGCGGGCAGCAGATCGCGATCGATTTGTTTCTATTAAACAGTCAGTACAGCGACTTAGCGACTTTGTGTAAGTAATAAATTTTCTCATTGAAAAAATTTTGCTATACAAATTGATAATATCTGTGAATCGGTAAATGTATGAATTTAATTTTTTTTTTCTTTTTGTTTTTCACATCTGTTTACCACAGCATGTATGTCGAAATTCACGGGCGGTTGCATTCATCATCTGCCCCTGTTTCGAGCGTCGAAGTTGCAGAGTGCCGAGACGCTGGAGAGAGTGCTCCGTCGTTATTTGACCAGGAAGATCGGTTTTGAAGCAGTGATGCGGCTTCGTTGCACTCGCGGTCTCAACATCCACGCGTTTCATGGTAGCTTCTTCGTTCGCTCGACCGATCTTCTTGTTTTGCCGAACATCAATCCGGACGCCGGCTTTGGCATGCAAATTTCCATCGACGAGAATCTATCTGATTTGCAGTACGTGTGCTTCCAAGCGTCTCTTCTTTACACCTCGAGCAAAGGTAATTACGTACAACTTGTTTAGCATTTTACTGAACATTTACATCGCATTTCTTACATCGCAATTTATACTGGAAGGTGAACGAAGAATTAGAGTACATACTTTGTGTCTGCCGGTTGTGGCAAATTTGTCGGACGTCATGCACTCCGCGGATCAGCAATGCATAGTAGGCTTGTTGTCAAAAATGGGTGAGTCGGTTTTTTAGTTTGCTGTGAATTTGTATGTAAACTTTACTGGTATCATATTTATTGTGTGAGTTAGTTTTGTCAAAACAACACTTAAATAATATTTGTTAATTGTGCTTTTTTAGCTGTCGATCGATCACTTCAGTCGTCTTTGTCGGACGCGAGAGACGCATTAACCAATGTCGCTATCGACGTCTTGTCCGCATACAAGGTGTTACAATCTTCCAGCACTGGAGGACTTCTTGCTCCAGGAAGTTTAAAATTGTTACCGTTATATATCATTGCGCTGTTAAAAAGCGTAAGTAATATTGCATATATTATATTAGATATTTCACACTGAGATACATTTGTTTCTCTTCAACGAAAATAATATATATATTTTTACTGCAAATTTACAGATAGCTTTCAGGTCCGGCACGAACACGCGCTTGGATGATCGTGTGTTCTTTATGTTCCAATTGAAAACATTACCGTTAGCGCAGTTGATGCAGATGATTTATCCGGATTTATACGCCGTGCACGCGCTTGACGACCGCACCTCGAAGGACATTGATGGTAAAGTTTGTCCGCAGCCACCGCGAATTCATCTATCCGCGGAAAAACTCGACTTCCGAGGTGTGTTTCTGATGGACGCCGGCGATAGGATCTTCATTTACGTCGGGAAGAACGTCAATCCGCTTTACTGTTCTAAATTATTCGGAGTTCCAGGATTTGCAGCTATTCCGGAAGAAATGGTGAGTGCATTGTCATTTTCACCGGGCGTTTTGCACGTGTCCAAAAGATAAAAATTATATAATTTGCAATTTATCTTTTTTGAGAATATAAAGAGAGTAATTCAACTATTTGCATTTATGATTCAGTATGAATTGCCACAGTTGGACACAGCGGAAAGTGAACAGTTGCGAAATTTTGTATTCAGTTTGCAAGAAGAAAAACCGTACTATGCACCTATACAAATTATCAGGTAAAAAAAGCGTTTTATAATAAAAACACAAAATATATATATTGAGTATTTATAGAAGTAATATTTTTTTTAATATTCATATAATTTATATTGATATTTATTTTTATTGATATTTATGATTTTTTATCTTTTTAGAATTTACAATTTTTTAGAATATTATATTAAGTATAATTCTAGTGTTTAATTATGTATAATTCTCAAAAATTGAGAATATATATAATTTGTATTAATATTTAATATTTGATTCAAATTAAAATTTAATTTTGAGTGTAATTTTCGCTAACGTAACATATATGTTCTATAACACTGTACATGATGTTTTTAGGGATGATAGCCACTTTAAAACATTGTTCGTCGAACGATTGATAGAAGACCGATTTGAATCATCTCTTAGTTATTACGAGTTCTTGCAGCATCTTAAGACACAAGTAAAGGAGTGACCGACGTAAGAAATTATTTAAAAAATAAAACAACTATAGTTAGTGCCGAAAGTGTTATAATTATTGGGATTTGTAAATTATGGAGTCATCGCAACAAGAACTAAGCAATCGCATGATCACGAGTCCATCACGGTGCATTGATTGGTGGTGGGTTATATGAACAAACATGTTGTGCGATTCAAATTTCTACTTATGCCATCTACTTATGTTAACAGTGATAGCCTTATTGAAAGACACTGACGCATTTAATTATAGATTGTAATTATTGTTATTATCATTAGCAATATTATGATCTTCTATCGACGATAACTGCAATGTACTAATATAAATGTATTTTATTGCGCGTATCCATTTGTAGTATCGGTTTGTGACGTCAAAAGCAAGAAACAACGTAACGTAATACGTAGTAACTCTTGCTGCCTATAAAGCTTCAAATTCTATTTTTTTTTTTTTTTTTTGACAAACAATATTGTTAAAATCCTGAAACTTGTAAAATATATCAAGATTTTGTCATCTCACAATGTGATTTTCACGATTTAAACAATGGCCAAAGTAGCTATACTTGTTTTTTTCTCAACTGTCACTCGCGGTTGAGGAAACAGTTGAACTGTCACATTCAATTTCTCGATTTTTGCAATCTGCATCTTCGCTTGAACTGATTGTGAGTTTGAGGCATATATACAGGCAAGAGCGTTTATTATGCATTTACACATAAAATTATACTAATAATGCCTCAATAATATCTTAAGTAAAAAACACAACTTCATGTGTAAAAGCATTAACGTCCCTCCCTGTTCACATCACCATAATATTAACTTTTTACTGGCGTATAAATCTTTGTACACTCACTAAGCCAGCCCTCACAACACCAGGTATTAATTTTTTATGAAAAACTAAAAGATGAAGAACTCGCGAAAATCGCGACGTTATTTCTTGCTTTTAACATCATAAACCAATACGACTACACGACAGCCGGTCCCTATTCTTGAAGGATTTCTTCGTTTCAGCTCGTCTAGTGAATAATATCGGATTTTTTACGATTTTGAGGTATAACTATTATAATTCGCGAAATTCTGGTTTATTTAACAAGAAAGTCTTTTTTAAAGAACAATAATTAGTATTAAAATTAGCGTTTTTTTTTTTTTTTTTTTTTTTTTTTCTTCGTATTATTCGATCAATATCGGTTGTATATTGTTATTACGATCGCAGTTTAATGTACAAGTGTTCTTATCTCATAAGTATCATCTCTGAAATCGTAAAAGATATTATTTACGAGTATATAATTGTACGTACATAGGAACGGATTATTAACGGAATTGAGTGCAAGTTCACATCTTCGGTATAACAATGATAAAATTGTAGAACGCGCGTTGCGAAAGTGTTTCATGGTGATGAATGCACTTCGCATTTTAATCACCAAACAAAAAAACTTTATATAACAAGTAGAAAGAAACATAAACACATAAAGTGAACAAGTTATATTAATATTAATCACTATATGTCATTCGCGTTAGACAGTGACATGTTGTTAACTTACCTACGTTGTAAAATTAGATTTTGCAGCGAATAAAGTAGAAAATAATAATTATAAAACACACTCGAACTGAACTCTTTGCAATCGAAGAATTATTGCAATTGAACTAATTAAGTAATTAATTGTAAAAAGATAGACAAAATGAATTTTACATGAGTGTAAGATAATAATTGATCGTTGGGGTGATTAAGCTCTCATCTTATAAAAGACTTTATAAGCAAATAAAGTTATAGAGAACAGTACAGACACGACTGTGGCGAGTGTTACAATAAATAATAAATAAATACTGTAAAAAAAAAAAAAAAAATTAACAAACGTAATTTTGTGCTCGTTCAACTTTGTCGATGCTGCCAAACGAAGTTTTTCTGGGGTTGTTCTTTTTTCACCGTTTTATTATAATGCCGAAGATAATAAAAGATACAAAATGTAAAAAAAAAGATTAAAAAATGACAATTTGATCTATTATTTATTTATCAATTGTCATTATACACACACACACACACACACATATATATATATATATATAATGATATTGGTTACTATTATATATTATGTACATATACATAGATAGTTATATTACACGTATAGTATATTACGAAAAAAATACACAATATATTGTATATATCTTCTTTTAACATCCTTTGCTAATCCTTGTCTCGAGCGTTTCTTGACAAGTTTCTTTGTAATGTACGAAGTAGAAACGTGTCGCGTTTCTATTCTTCGTACATTACAAAGAATCGTTTTGTTATTTGCTTCTTTTTTCAGCCGTCATAAAAGCGTTATCTGATCTTTTCTAATGTTGTGTAATGAATTGTGTCACAATTTTGTACACACAATACGCGTAAGTGTACATACAAGTATTTGCGTATTTATTTATTTATATGCGTATATATGCAAGTGCATATTGAAATAACGAGAATTTCCACAATATAGATAATAACAGGTGAATTGGTATCAATATGTATTGTATTGGATGAGTGCAAAGGTTTTGATGGAATTTGTCAAAGATGTTATGACTAATCCAGTTTTATAACAACATTTATAAATATTCGGACTTAGAGGCAGAAAAATGAACGCGGTCAGCCTATGCCAAAACTCAGTTGGTATTCTCGGAAAACTATGTGGTTGTATGCTGGAATTAGTGTGATATCTTAGGGGTTGGTCTTTGGCAAAATGATCAATTCCAATAAGTAATGTCACAAATTGGACAACTTGAAGATAGCAATTGAAGAAAAACATCTAGTTTCGGCCGAAACGTTCGTTTTCCATCAAGAACGCAGATTCTATACTTTGTTACAACGCAAGTTCAAAAAGCTAAAGTAGTGAGATCTCTCATTACATTTGCTATACTCTTATGATATTGTTCCATCAGAATATTACTTATTTCGATGGTTACAAAACAGAGGAAAATTTGCTTTTTTTCATGGATCTACTTACAAAACCACGTTTTTTCGTTCGACGAAAAGCTGGTCATTTTTTTATGATAAAGGCATAAAAATATGTGCTATCAAAAGATAATAGAAAACGATAAGAATTACTTAATTGAATGAATAAATCGTTTTTAATAAAAGTGTTTGATCCATTTTTCACGAACTCCATTAAAACTTTTGCACTTATCCAATAATATTACTCCCCTACTATTGTCCAAGCCGATGTTCGGCGTCGGCGTCGGCGTCGGCGCTCCGCGTTCGGCGCTTTAGTGGAGGCGTCGGCCGTTTGACTTTGCGTTTATCAGTAGTGGTGCCGTCGTCCGCGCGTGAGCAGGAGAAGGCCACAATAGCTGCTCGACGACCTGGTAAGCCTAATGTGTGTTTTGACTGGATCTCTTCTTACTTCTTTTAAGTTTTGTATCGACCGGAACCGACGACGCGGGACTCGCACCGCGCGATTTTTCCATCACTTTTCTCGTAACATCTCCGGGGGGTGGAGACGGCGACCACTTCGATGGTGGTCGATCGTGGTCTGATAAAACATAGAGAGAGAGGGGGGAGGGAGAATAGAATTTCCAGTGAGATTCAAATAGAACATTGGGAGGAGGGATATAAAGGGAAACAAAACAGAAGAACCGGTTTCTGGAAAGGAGTATGCCACGACATCGTTTGATAATTTTGTATTTCGAGAATGCACACGATTTTGATTGAAAAACTGTTTTCCAAATAAGCACGACCAAAAATTTATATCGAAACGTACGAGTAACTCTTTAGTCACGATCGGATGCAAATAATAGAGCGATTGATAAGTACCCGAAACGACGCATAAATAACGACAGTAATATCATATTCCTGACTTTCAGATTGGTATATGAACGGAACTTCTGGAGCCCGTAAGTCACACACAAAAAAAAAAAAAAAAAGACTGTTATGTTTTCGTTGAAAAGTTTAGTACTCTTCTTTAAAAGAATAGAAGAACAAATGTCAAATGCTGGCTCATTATCGCACGTAGTGTTTGTGTGATAGCTTGTCAAAATAGAGCCGCTTGTGGCATCAATGACTTCATTGTTGCTCGAAAATTTATTTTTACCAAGTCATTTTTTCAGATTCAGATCATGCTTCAGACAGCAATTCAAAGCTCAACTTGTAAATTCTAGCCATTGCAATAGTTGAAGTGTGAGTTTGATGCATTGTCAAAAATCATTGAAAACGAGCTTTACTTTGGCGAGCTGTCACACGAACATTATGTGCAATGAGTCAACATCATTTTTTTCTGAAAAATGTCAACGACAACAACAATTTACTATTGTCGTTATCTATATTTCTTTTTGAATACTTTATCAATTGTTCTTTTCGTTCGACTTTCTTAATCATTGTCGTGTTCTTCGCGTACAATTTCTAAAAACGTGTATTTTCTTCAACAAATAATTGATATGATGAAAACGCGTTAAAATTAGATGTCTTTTAAAAAACGCGTTGTGCAAATCGGTGACATTTGCTAAGGAAATTCTATATACCACGGTTCAAGTATCAAGAATAAACTTTGTAAACAAATGCACGTTCGAGAGACATACGGTTTGTTGATTAACGGAAGATGAACTGGCCGGACTGTAACTATATGTTTAACAGCAATTCTCTAGAAGAGAGACGGATAATTTCTTTATTTTTAACTTCTTAAACCATCGCCCTTCGTGTCAACATTGCAGATTTTCCTTGTCTCCGCTTTTTCTCTCAATAATGATCAGCGATTTTCTTCTTTATTGCTTTATTCTTTAGTGCCAACAAAAAATATCGCAGAATTTTTAATCAAAATCTCTCTTCGATTTTTCTGAGTCCGGCATTTTCTCAAACACGAGCTCCTCTGTTTCATCACTGATTCATACGGTTAATCTTCATCGCAAGGATAATTGTAGCCGACACTTGGCGGGCGCAAAGCTTGTTTGCTGTGTCCAACGTATAGCTCGAGTGTGTGCGCGGAATAGCAAACATTTGCACACGTATATGTACGCCCGTTCTCCACTTTCTCTGATGCAACACGTATTCCGAGATTTGTCTGCGAATACCATCGTAGCTGAAGCTGAAAATGCATTTCATTGTCATCAATCATTTTTTTCTCTTATGAACGAAAATTGCGCTAGTACATACATAAGAATATATACTTTTTTATATTAAAAATATATTTTTATATTTAAAAAAACGTTATATATACGTGTGTGTGTGTGTTCTTTATAATTATAATGTAATTATTAATAAAGCTTGATTTTTATCTCTCAATTTTAAACTAATTATTCAACTCAATTTAGTTTCATTCTCAAATTCGCTTTTCATGTCATTTTCATTTATCTATATTGTCGATTGTTGTGTTGGTGATTCTAACCGAGTTTAATTTGCAATTTGAGAAAGTACAGATCTCTTGAACCGCATGTGTTCCGACGACATTTCCCTATTTCGAAACTCCGCAAGGGGGGTAATAATAGCTACGAGGGGTTGAACCGCGTGTGGTGGACCGGGTCAAAAGTTCATACCAACTACGGGCAGTCCTGTATACATATGTACACACACACATATATGTATATACATTCAACGCGGGTCGGGTGCCACCGTTGCGTGTATCTGACAGGCGGTGATAAAAGAGAGAGAGAGAAAAAAGAGATTGCGTCTTGTGAATTTTAAATTATCGATAAATTTGAATATATTGTGCGGAAAGCGCATTGTCGTCAGAATTGAGACAAGATAAAATGGATGGAAAAAAATCAATATACATTATGAACCCATCGAAAAAATTACTGTTTTCTATTTAGTCACACTTCTTTCTGCTGCGAGTTCGTACAAATAAGTGCTTTCCATTTGTCACACTCGAGACTATTGACTCGAGTCGAAACGCAAGTCTTGTGTGATAAATGGAAAACACTTCTTCTTATATTCTTGTGCGTAAAATGCGACACGCACGCTCTGAATTCGTAAAAAGTAAGTAGCTGAATCGATTCGACTTTGGCGCGCGAGTGTGCGCGAGCGGGATACATCTCGTCGATATCACGTTGGGCTTTAATCCGTGAGAGAAAGAGTGAGTGAATGAATAAGTGAGAGAAAGAGAGAGAGAGAGAGGGTAAGCGATGTAATAAAATATGACTAAATTAAGTCGTCATACAAGAGAGTTACAGACCAATCGATCGAACATCGAGAGAAACTCTATTGGTTTCTATTGCATATCGGAGTATCCTATTTCCGTTTGCAGAAGGTCCTCGTTTCTTAAAATGGGAACATAGGATGCGCAACAACAGGGCCTTGATAAACTTCCCTCAAGCCCGTCACGTCCGGCCCGTCGGCCAACAGGCAACGACCAAATGAGCACGCTCGGGACAAGTACAAACTAACGAGATCGGAAGGCGATTTTTGATCGCTTTCGCCGATTCATCGATCTATGTTGCTTAGCGATCGATGGGATGGATATCGGAGAGACAAACTCCAGGGTATCGCCTAAAAAAATATTATTAACACATTAATGTAACACACATTGCATCTGTAAGCGAAGACAATCGTAGTTGCAGTTACCGAATTAATAAATGTATATGTATAAAAATGAATAAATATATATGTTAAGAGTATATATATATATACATATAGATATATGTATACAAATATAAAAGAATATATAAATGAGCTGCAAGATCGAAAAGAGAGAAATTAATTTCTTAGTTTAGAAATTAATTTGTTGAAAGAGATTCGATTATTGTACACATTGATTAAAATTATTTGATTATTGATCGCCGGAACGATCAAATATTATATCAATATATGCGAATATCTTGTGAGGCGACACAGCCGATCTGAAAGTCAGAAAATAACGCAAAAGAAATTCAATGATAAGCAATTTCAAGAAGATACAATACCTCACGGACGCAATTTGAAGGTCCAATATTGAAAGATATATATAACAATCTAGTGATCAAAGCTTCTCTAAGTACTACACGTACGTCCAGACTACATAAAAGACTCGGATATAAGCTTATATTAAACAGTCCAAACGTCCGAAGAGACATGCGAGAATTTATGTGAGTTGAAAAAACAAATAAATATATATATATATAAATACATATATATATATAAGAAAAAAAATTTCAAAAAGTTATTTAATAAGACATACAATAGCTCTAAAAAAACAAATCCAAAAACAATCCAATAAAAACAAAGTATTCTTAAATGACAAAGCGGTCAGTGAAACTGGCGATCGAACAGTACAACATTATTACGAATCGAAGATAAAAGTACTCGAGGCTTTTCGTGAAATGGAGTCCCTGCACATCGAGGGAGACGTATAAGAGTGTGTGTAAAGTAATGATTATCGGCTGAATCGAATAGCGGAAACTCTTACAAACATGAATCTCGAGGTGGAACTGATTGCGGGGGTCGTTAAGGGCGGTCTGCCCCCCGCGCATCTACCGGCGCCGAGGCTCGTCAAGATATTTATCGCCAGCGAGAGAGACGGTAAGTGCAAAATGTCAAAAAGTCTAGTGAATTTTTGTTTTTTTTCTCTTATTACGTGATATGATAAACGAAACTTGGCGTGTTTACCGCGGAAATACAATTTTCTCAACAAAGTTAATACAAATTTTGAATAAACACTACTTGTTAATAAAAATTGAAAAAAGTTGCAAGGACAACTATTTGCACTAACGTGGAATTAAATTTGTTCGGTAACTGCGCCTAGACTTCCCGGAGGAGCGCAAACAGCTGCTGGAAATAGTTGGTCCGGAGTTACAATCAATCTACGATGACATGGGAATCGAGGTCAGTAAGTGAATTCATTTCATCTTAGATAATCGAATGACTATCTACTTGCAAAACGTACGCGTATACGCTTATATGGTCTGCGCAGGTGCTTTTGATGGACATGCAATATGGAACGAGCGGCAATCCGGACGCCAATCCACATCTGGCGAAATATTTCCTGGAGGAAATAAGCGCATCTCACCGACACTCCAGGGGATGTTTCCTTTTGGTGAGAGACTTTTTGCCTGTTATATCATTTGTTTTTCTTCATCGCGTGGAATTATGAAGTGCTTACGTTCGGGATGCTGAAACAATTTTTTTTTCTTGAACGGGTTACCATGCATACAATTACTGTTGTCCTGACTAAAACACTCATATCTCACCATAAATTCTAATTTTACACCACGAATATGTCACTGTCTTATTTTACCTCTTCTCTTATATTCTCAGTACACACGCTGGGGATGCAAAAGAGTGTCCATTTGTTATCCTTTCAGCTGTTGACGGGAACAAATTATACCACAGGGTGGGTACCGACGGAATTGAAAGAGGTCACATTTCAGACGCTTCTCACACACTGTACTCTCCTCAATGATCATTACGTGTGCGACGGACAGTCTTACATTTTAAAAGCGACTAGGTAATCATCGATATCTAAAATCATTTTTCGCGAAGGCTCTTGGTTTTATCGGAGCAATTGTACAAATTGTGTAAATAGCGTGCAAACAGCCCAACAAGAATGGCAAAAGGAACATGAGCCGATCCTACGTCGGGCGTTAAGGGAAGCCGCGGAGCGCGCGATCGTGGAACGGCCGGAGAACGAAGAGCTGAGGTACATTCTGAAGAGCACAACGGAGCGGCAACTAGAATACGGCCTAAGTAAGTAACGGAATTTGAGAGTTTTGTCGAAAAATTCACAATATACGTTAGGAATTAAAATAGAGATCTTGGAGTTATCGCGGCGGACTGTCTACGCGGACGTACTTATCCACGGGATTCTTAAATAAATAACGCGGTCCAGAATATCGACGCGTTGCCGTTGTCAATATTTGATCAATCTTCGTACAGCGGCATAGCGGTGGAAGTGTGGCACGTCTATGGACTGTTTTTCCCTTACTTCATCTTGACAGATTAATCTATAGTGTATAGTATTAATATCTGCGTGTATCTTTTTCTTTTTCAAAAATACAAAATGCCTTCAATATCATGCGCTCTGCTCACTATCAAATTATCAGGAAAAGTATCGTTCGCGTATATTTCGCTGTATTGTGCGTTATATAAAAGCTAAAACTTGAAACTGCTTTTGCTTTTTTCTGTTGGACACGTTAATTCGTTTTCCAATCCCCGGGAAATTTAATTGGTGCTTGAAACGACTATTATTAGTCTCGCGTTAAAAAAAAAAAAAACCGATTGAAAGTTTTAATTGTAAAGATTTTTACCGACACGTGATTAATGAATAGTCATTAGTCGATAGAAACTTCAGTTTTTTCTACAGACAATCGCTTTATTACCTTCGAGTTTCAGCGATATATAATGTGATATAATGTGATATAAACGTCTCGTAACGTTCCGAAAGATCTTGGTACACAGAAACATAAACACTACATGTGTAGAATAATGTATAATTTATCGACTATATAAAATATCAAAGCGTTTACCTTAGGTCTAGACCAGCAAGCCTCGGGAATAATGGCCGTGATTCGCGAATGGACGAGCAACAACGCGCCAGGCTACACGGCTGCCGCCGAAGAGCTCAAGAATCGCGTCCAGACAATCCTTCCTGACGATAACGTTGTACGCTTACAAGTGGAACACCACAAGGGCGGTATCGACGCCGATCATGATGCTCACGACGAGTATCTTGGTAAGTTTCGGGAATTGATACTGGACAGACTTCAGCAGCTGGTGAACGCGTCCGTTGAAACTGATCCGGAAATCAAAAGTCGCAAAAAAATGGTTCAGGAGATCTACGCTGAAAGTATGGCGCATTTCGCTCTTCTTCGAGAATTGCCATTAGCCGATGAGAGCGACGAGGCTGTGAAGCGGGTCAAACAACTTATTCTTGCAGGTAGGTTTACATCTGCAGATTATTAAGTGTCTTACAATGTAAGTCAACGCATTACCAATACTTACTTTTAGGCAGGGAGAATAAGCATGGGCCTATTTTAATTTACGGACCCAAATCTTCCGGTAAGTCTTCTATTCTCGCGCGCGTCTATCAGGATTCAACCGAATGGCTCATGGCTCCGACGCTTCGCGTCGTTCGAGTGTGCACCGCGACGCCCCGATCCTCTTACAGTCTGGAGCTGCTCCGTATATTGTGCCAGCACGTTGGATTTCTCGCTGGCGATAACGACGGCAATCTGCCGCGCGATGCCTCCTTCGATCCACTTTACCTCAACAATTGGTTCAGTCTCATTATGCGCCGCATAGAAGAAAATCCGCTCGAGGAACAACTGATTATCCTTCTCGACGACCTTCATCGCTTCCATCCGCTTGAGTGCGATATCGTCGCTGCCCTATCTTGGTTGCCGCTCGCTCTTCCCGCAGGAGTTCATTTCATCGCTACTTCTGCGCTTCCACCAGAAGGAATGCGTCTCACGCCAGTCCAGAAGGATCGTTTACGTGGCACCGACAGTCTCGTCGATCTTTCCGGACGTGCGTGTGCGACGCCGCGCGTCGACGTAATCTTGGAACACTTGGAGAATCTTGTCGGACTCGGTGCAGCTACGCGTGTTGCCTCGATTCTCGCTTGCACCGAGTACGGTTTGTCCGAGACAGAAATACTCGAGTTGATCATGCCGACTGGAGGCGAAGGACCTCTGCTTTTAGATGAGAATCAATTCAACTTCGCAACCTGGTGCTTGGTTAGAAGAACCTTCGCGTCGTGGCTCAAAGTAAGCGATTGATTTTGTAGAATACTAGTAATTCTTTCATTTTTACTATCTACATTTCCGCGCATTGTTGGATATTGCAGGTGCGAGTGATGAGCGGTCGGTTGATGTTTTCCTGGCGTAATCAGGTTCGTGAGATGATTCTCAGAAAGTATCTCTCTAATCAGGATGTTTCCCGCAGCTATCATACGGAGCTGGCGAGTCTTTTTTTCTCCGAGAACGCCGATGACAGTTCCGACAAATCGCCGGAGAACCCGACGTCCCTGCCTCCTCTCAAGGAGACGCCATTTCAGAGCGCGCCACAAACGCAGGATATCACATATACGCTTCGCCATGTCGAAGAAGCGTGGCTACATCTGCTGCGCGCTTCCGACGTCGACAAGCTGAAGAAACTCGCCGTCTGCGCGTTCGACTTCCTTCTAGCGGCTGTGCAAATGATCTCTGTGAGTTATCTTCGATGCGTCCTTGAGCACGCTAGGCGGTACCTTCTCGAACGTGACTTGGAGCTCGTGTATTACGCCGTCAGAAAGTCCAGTGATGTTCTCACTAGAGATTCACTTCAACTCGCTGCGCAGTTGATCTGCTGGTTGAGACCGGTCGCCGAAGACGGTGGTGACCTCGTAAGTATCACTTATCCTAGTGAGAAATGCTGTTACCTAATATCGTTTCGTTAAGGTCAGCAGGATGGTTATGGCGGCTATGGCTTGGTGCGACGGTTACACTGCGCCTCTGCTCGTGCCTCTGAACGGATGGTTGCAACCACCTTTGCCGCTACAGATCCGATCAATTACGTGTCCTCAGGGAGTCAAGTTGATCGAAGCGGCACCGTCTGGTCAGCACGTCGTCGTCGTGCCACCACAGGGAGACGCTCAATTATGGCACGTGATGTCCGGTCAGCTTGTTCATACATTTAAAGGTACAAGAAATGTTTAGAGTGCAAACAATATTATTATTAGAAGTACAAAAATATATATTTTATTTAAAAAAAAACATTGTTATGATAAATAAAGGTATTGATTAATTCATTTTCTTTTTACATTAAAGGACATTCCAGTCCAATCTCGTGCTTAGCAGTCACCCATCAATCACAATATCTATTGACTGGTTCTGAAGATACTTCCATCATTGTTTGGGACATGAAGGATCTTGTTATGAAGCGCCGGATTTGCGAGCACATCGCGCCGATACTCACTCTAACCACAGCCCTCAACAACTCGGTTATCGTTAGCGGCGGCGAAGATTCCAGGATTATTGCTACCAGTTTGCTCACCGGCGAGGTCCTAATGAAGGTCGACCATCACCGAGGTCCCGTCACTACTATACGCGTAGATTCGGCCGGAGAAGTTTTGGTTTCGGGCTCAGCTGATGGCACTGTGTGTCTCTGGTCCTTGGAAAGTTTCAGTCTTCTTAACAGCATTGTTCTTCCTTCTCCGGTGGCTATGTTGGATGTATCGTCGGACTCAGTTTTTCTTTTGGCCGCTTGTGAAGATCAAAAGCTCTACTTAAGATCTTTAGCAACTGGCACGGAAATCCACACGCTTAGGGGACATCAAGGACCAGTTAAGTCTCTCTGCCTGGCGAAAGATTGCAGAAGAGCTATTGCCGGTGGTATTGAGGGTAGAGTATCTGTGTTCGACATGCACAGCGGAAGATTGATTAAGACCTTGCCCGCTAATCCCTCAGCGAGTGTCACTTCGGTTAAGGTAAGTAAAAAATTTGCTATTTAGCTCTAAATTTTTTTAATGTCTCTATTTGCTCTCTACGACGTTTTTTTCTTTTGTTTTTGCCGTAGGTGACCGAGAAAGACGATTTCCTAATAACTGGTGGAGGTGGTCGCGTGACTTACTGGAGTTTCCGCGGTGAGGAGCCGCCACCGAAACCGCAGAAATCCGGTAAACAAGATTCTCTGCAACCTCATACCGCGCCGATATCCTGCATAGACATTTCCAGAGACGGCGCCATGGCGGTCACCGGCGGTGTCGATTCTCTGGTGAACTTATGGCAACTGAACACACACGAACTGATGTCCACATTGGAAGGACACATCGCCAGCGTTACCTGTATCGCATTTTCGGCATCAGGACTCTTTGTCGCGTCTGGTATCTTCCAAAAATTATATTTATTATATGTGTATTTAGCAGAAAAAAAAATATTAAAATTCAATTAGCAGTGTTGTGACTATATAAAATACACACTTTTTAGGTTCTGAGGATAAGACGGTTCGTGTGTGGGGTTTGACTCTCGGGCTTGTTGTGGCTACGTTTAGACATCAGGCGCCAGTAACCGCCGTAACTGCCATGTTGGATGGAAGAAGAGTTGTTAGCTCAGACCGAGCTGGCTCTATTAGAGTTTGGGCGGCCGACAGCGGCACGCTGATTCAGTCTGTTTGCGGACCTGGACGGTGTTTTGCTGTCGCGTCCGACATGAGGTGAGAATTCGCAACAAATCATGTAAAACTTTTTATAATTTTTATCTCGTTCTTTTATCTTTTCTTTTTTAGACACATTTTTCTGTCGCATCTTTAAACTGTAATCGCTATTTTAAGACTTCTCGTACTAATTATCTCGCAGTTCACACTTAATTCATCATTTTAGATATGCGGTATGCGGATCTGGTGACACCCAGGTACGCATAGTGAGTCTAGGCGCTGGTCCCGAAGAGAAGCACCAAGTGTCGCACTCGCAAGACATCACGTGTTTGGTGGTAACGCCTGACTCTCAATACCTGATCACCGGTTCTCGTGATATGAGCCTAAAGGTGTGGCAATTGGCCGGCGGCAAGCTGTCTCAAGTGCTGGTCGGCCACACCGATCATGTAACTTGCGTGGCAGTCGCGGTGATCGACAAATCGATAGTAGTGTCCGGTTCGAGAGACGCCAACCTAATAGTCTGGGATATCAATACCGGCGCCGATCTGCACACTCTCGTCGGTCATCTCGGCTACGTGACTTGCGTTCGTCTTTCAGGCGATGGCACTTTGGCCGCTTCGGGAAGCGAAGACAAGAGCCTTTTTGTCTGGGACACCAAAAAGGGCACTCCGCTGAACTCCATCATGTTGCACGTGCCAATTTTGGGAGTGGAATTGTCCACCGATTGTTCCAGGATAGCAGTACACTTACTGGAACACAAATGCATGCCTATTTTATGTCTACATAATACTCCCGCGCAATACGTTAAGTTGCCACCGTACGTGGCACCACGAGACTTGAGGCCTCCCGGACCAAAACGGCCCGCTAAGAGGTTGCTAAAGAAAGAGGTGTCCTTAGATACATATACTTGGCAGCGAAAATACGGACATCTTACGTCAGGTATGTATTATTTTTTTTAATAAATATCTCTTATTATCATTTAATTAAAAAAAAAATACTAATCTCTCTAAGTAATAGAGATCTGATCTCTGGATAAATGTGAGCAATATAAAACTAAAAGTAGCAATTTAAACTATGAGCAGTTTTTATTTCTAGGAATTATGGTTTCCACCATCGAAGAACGCTTGAAACGTCGTTTCAGTGTAAGTGCGTCAATGGAAGAAATCAGCAAAGCAGGTTTGGCCGGATCGCAATCCGGCTTGGGTCCCGAACAAGCCGCTCTAGCACAATCACAACACTTTGATCAACTGGAAGCGCTCTGGAACAAACAATCACCGCCGCCGAGACCACGTGGCCTAGTACGGACGTTAACGAAGCAAAGCTCGCTCCAGGCTACTCGTATATCCGATTCCGAGGAAGAAGGTAAGCAATCTACAGTAATCTGTTTGCTATCAATTTACTCAAGCGAACAGCATGTAAACGTTTTTTTACGAGAGAAAGATCTGTAAAGACAAAGTTAAGAATGGTAGAATATTGTATTGCAGATATACCGGATTAAAGAAATACAGAATACTTTCCCATCATCAACTCTCGGGTGATTGTCAACTATGTTTAAGCTACAAAATATTCTTCCGTGTCCTTTGATGCAATAAATAAACATATATCAAAGATATAATATATAGATTAGTGACGAAATGCAAAACTTGTTTCGCTATTTTTCACATGATAGTTCACCCACATACCTTCCATCGGTTCACTTCTTTTTTTTTTATTGTCTAGTAATTTCCTATATAATGAAGTTTTTCACAATTTGCTTATGTATAATACTAAAAATTACATTAGTTGCTAACTTTATATTAAAAATTACTATAGTAATTATTTTGTAAATTACATTAATTAATTATTTTAATTCGCTTCTGGCTGCGCAGTTCGATAATATTTTGCAACAACGTTCCATGCTTTTGGTGCCATAAAGCCTTCTGGAAGATCTTCGCCATTTGCCAAACCTAAATTTAAAAAAAATAAGAAAATCAATTTAATTTTTTCAAACAGATGATTAAAACAAGAAGAATATTTACTGCGCATTTTGGTGCCGGAAATGAAAAGAAAGTCTTGTTGCCGTTCGGCTTCAAAAAACGACATTTTCTTCACTTTGGTGTCGTAAGCGGCTACTCTAAAAGGAATAATTTCGAGATTCTGCAGGCCCGGAGCCATTGAAAGAACACGCGCCCCGTGAGTGGCGTCATAAAGATTGCCGTCTAGTGTGACAGATTTGTCAGGATGAGGCACACCGGCAGGATCTCTGCCGACGATGTAGAAATTTGCTCCTGCAATCATGCGAGTTTTGGCATGCCATTGCACCTAAAAGACACGAGATGTACAAATAACTGAATATTTTTTTAAATTAATTATTATAAACGTTTGAAAAGAAAAAATTATATTATATACTACTTATTAAATAATTTTTAAAATTATAATGATTAAATATATGTATTTTTTGTATTGTTATTTATTTAAGTATTTTTTAAGTCAGTTGCATTGCACATAATGTATAATAATAAAAAGCAATATATGTATATATACATATGTATTTGTATTTGTATACTAACTTCTGTAGGACCTGCGTAACACATAGGACTAGGAAAGATAGCAAGAATAGTATCCTTGTGCAAGACACCTTCTTCGAGAACAGTCTCATGTTGCCGTATTCTGACCGGCAGGGGAACATCGTCATCTTTAGTCCAGCCACCCAAAGGATGCAGAAGAAGAACCGGTTTCTTGAAGCCACGCTCGAGAAGGCGTCTTCTTGTGTTCTAAAATAATGTACAATGAAATTATATCTCTGTAACAGAGACAATTTCTGAATTCCATTATCCTGTAAAGCAAAAGCTACAACACCAACTTGCATTAGCAATGCGTGTCCGTTGTGTATTGGATTTCTCAGCTGAAACGCAAAAACCGCGTCAGCGCCGATCTCACGACATTTTGTTTTGATTTCATTGGGCGTCAGTCTGTAATGATCCAATCCGTCGTTCCACTTGATTCTTTCGACTACTTCCAAGTCGCCGCCGACCAACCAGTCGCCAGATTCCTGAATCATACGGACGTAAGGATGTCTAGAATCGTTAGTGCCGAATTGACGGCTACAACGCTCTTCCTTACGGTGATAATAGAATTCCGGATTACGCAATATAGCGAGATTCTTGTTCCGATATCGAAGGACGAGTGCAGCCGCACCGAAGTGACGTTCCTTGTCGGCAGTGTTTACAGCGAGAACAATAGGAATCGATTGATTGATTTGAACGCCGTTTTCATATAAGCAGTTGAAATGCAACGTCTGTTAAAAAAAAAAAAGAAAAAAAAAACAATGATTTTCTAGTAATTTTAGTAACATGATTTTAAGTAACACATCTTTCCTATAGAAGATCGTAACTTTTCTAATCATACAAAAAAATTATACAGTCGGGACGGAATCGAACTTACTTGGAGATATTCGTTTTCTTTCATGAATCCTCTTAAAGGTGCCGCCCATCCCTCAGCGAGAACTTGTATCCATTGCACATCGATTTTCCCGATTTCTAAAGCTGGAAGTGTTGCCATTTCTTTTCGAATATTCTCCAACCTGTCCTCATTCACAAACAGTTCCTGGTCAAGTTGCTTCATGCTGTTCGACTTTGGTATTATTTGTTTGCGTTGGAGAAAGTCGATGACAACATTGGCGGACTGTTGAATAGAGACGTTCTCGGTGTTGACGACGAGATCGGGCTCGACCGGCACATCATAACTCTGGTCTATACCAGTAAAACCTTTAATGATACCTTCACGTGCCTTCTTGTACAACCCCTTGACGTCGCGGGCTTCGCAGACTTGGAGCGACGCCTTGATAAACACCTCGAAAAACGGCAGATTGGCGTTCTCATGGATCTTTCGTGCCATTCTTCGGTCTGCCGCGAATGGAGACACGAAGCTGCAGAGAACAACGATACCGGCGTCCGCAAAGAGCTTCGCGACTTCGGCGACGCGACGCACATTCTCCTCGCGATCCTCTTTGCTGAAGCCGAGATTACGATTCAGACCGGTGCGCACGTTGTCGCCGTCCAAGCTATATGCGAGAATTCCCTGAATAAAATTTATTTTAAGCAAGTATCGTGAAATAAAACTGTAAAATAAAAAGCACGTTACGTGTGACATACTTGCGAGATAAGGTACTCTTCAATGTAGAAAGAAATAGAAGTTTTTCCAGCGCCAGAGAGCCCCGTCATCCAAATTGTACATCCGTGGAATCCTCGAACACCGCCAATTGCTTGTCCTCGTTTCGCTCGGGACACATGATGTGCTTGTGTCAATACGTTGGTCGCTACTGCCTGCATTTGCGTGATAAAAAATGTACGTTCTCGTTAGCAATAATTTATTAAATTTACATCGTTGTGAGACGCAATACATTTCGCACAAGTGTTACTTTTTTATATCGCAGTACTTTTATCATTTTATCATCTCACCTTCTTCGGAAAATCTGAAATCTCCAGAATAGGCTCCGCAAGAAATTCCATTTTCTTCCAATAAAATTTCGTTTTGCTTCGTCGTTTTTTGATTTCTTTATAACTAGACACACATTTTAAAAAGCGCACAATTATTGCATTGTAACGTTTTCGAGAAGCACTTTTGCTATAAAAAATATAGCAAAAGTGAATATTAAACTTTGTGCAGCAATTAACAATTTGTCAGAAGTGAAACGCGCGATGAACTGTAGAAAACTGATCACCCGGATGAAACACCGGTGGCGAGAAAGTATGAAGAAAGTTACTTTCATCTTCAGTTTCTCTCGGATTCTAATGAAATTATACAACACACATTAAATCAGACTGATTATTACTATACGGAGTTCACTAAAACCAAAAGAGAGAAAATAATTTCTTTTTCAAGATGATAAAATTGTCGAAACAGATTTTGCCAAATGCTTGTTACAAATTTTGTTAGCAGAAAGACATCAAATATGATGCAGAGTTTGTTTTATCTGGCAATAGCAAAGCACATAATTTGAGACCAAATTGACGCCAAATATGAAGCTTTGCTCGGTCTTTGCTAGCAATCCAAACCTAATGCGGACACAGTTGATGCCAATTTGCTGATAATTTGCTAGCAAATTGCGAACAAATTGTTTACTGGGTTTGCATGTATATACTATATATATGTATATACATTTATACATATACATTTATATATATACATTTATACATATACATATATACATATACATATATACATATATACATATATACATATATACATATATACATATATACATATATACATATATACATATTATACAGATCTTCGTTTGATCACAACTTTATTAGATACTTACATCTATATATGTAAAGAAAATAAAAGATCCAAGAGAATTAGAAACTGAAACGTCTCAAGAGATTTATAGTTCTGCACTTTTGAATACATTTTATAGTATATCAGAAATAAGAATAAAACATTAGAAAAAACAGAATAAAACAATAGAAAAAAACATTACTTGCGCTTTTCTTTAAACAGTTCTCGTCCCGAGTTCGTTTGATCGAGACGAGCTCTGTTCATTATTTTGAAAGGTATATCGCGCAATTGATTCGTAACTATCGAGATAAGAACAGCCTTCGAAGTCGGTCAGCGTGTATGAATGGGTGGGTGGGTGAGCGTGATACTGAAAATAGGATCGTTCATATCATGCTCCTTTATATATATAATCGCAATTATTCGAGCAGAGGAGGCAATGTTTCGCGCGATCATTTGCAAAAGCTCTTCAATATCGAGTGATCGTAATAATTAAATCATGTATAGACAAATTCTGATAATATGTAAATTAATGATAATTATTAAATACAATCCATAATTTATAACTCCGTGTGACTCTCTTACAAATATCTAATGGAGGTTTGTATAGAAAATAATAAAATGATACGTGTTACAGACACGTATTATATTTTTAATAATTGTTTTCTTTAAAATGATATAATTATAGATTAATTGATTTGAAATTTTATATGTTCAGATGTACAAAATAAACAGTATACTTGCAAAATATTATGACAATGGTATTATCTTTGATTGTCTACCATACATCCTTTAGTACACAATAATGCGTAAAGACGCCTAATAAGGAGAATGAATTATCGAGACATTATTATTCCTAATATCTATTTGAGTATCTATTTGAATGCCTGACCTATATTTGAAAACCTGGCCTCTGGCGTACGTCATCCAAAAAAATCACTTTGATTGCATTACCGACAACTGCAAACTCGCTTAGCGATGAAAGGGTTTTGGTCGTCGCTAAAGCATATCATATGGTCATGATAGAAAAGCCGGCAGTTTATAGGTTAAGTTTTACTCCCGCGAGAACACGCGTGTATGTAAATAAACGTAGAAAATGATATTGTGACCGACACTTTACTGAATATTCAAACACGTTGTTTCACTTGTGTTTGAGTTAACGTAATGTGTTATTACTGTATTTCATGTTGGTGCTTGGTATTGCGCATAAAATCACCGTTCTCGTGTGCATGATTGTTTGTCTGTATCTCGAGATTTGTCGCATGTTGAACGACCCGGACCTTTTGAGATATGTTGGAATTTTGTCCGCTTTGTATGAAAAATGGTCTTAAAAACAAGGTCAAAATATTTCAACTTAATTTGGAGGAAGCTGTATGGGCTTGTGAAGCGCCAAATGTAAATATATATTTTCTTTTCAATGTCTTCATCTCTCTCGTACAGTTTGTAAGGTTCACGATTCTGCTTATATTTCAGTGTGTGTGGCCAATTGGTTATGAAGATCTGACATTTGTTAGAAATGTACTTGATCTCAGTAACGGAGGAGAAACAAGTTCTTCTACAGAAAATGTTCCCAGTAACACAGAAGAGAACGTTCTTATTAATACGGAAGAAACAAGTTCTTCTAAAGAAAATGTTTATAATATGGTTCCATTTACACATAAGAAACAAGATTTTTTAGAGAAAATATTTAAAACAGAAACAAGTTCTTTAAAAGTAAACAGTCTCAGTGATATAGAAGAAACAAGTTTTTTTAAAAAAAACGTTTCCACTAACACTGAAGAAACAAATTCTTTTAAAGAGACTATATCTATTCCAATGGAACTTTCGCTCTATACTCCGCCTGTAACTCCTGTGGGAGGAGAGCTCTCTAAAGAAGTAAATATGAGCATTTTGAGTCCTGAGAATGTCTCAAATCTAACAGAAGAAAAATCTGATGAATTGCTCAGAGATGAATCTGCTAGCTTAGTAAAACAATCTAAGAGAAGTATTAATCACTTGTCAACTTCAGGATTGCCAGAAGTAGAAATTGATAATATCATCAAGAAAAGCGAAAATATCGAAAAAGAAGAGAGTAACAGGGCTGATAAAGTATTGCCCAAGATCACTAACATTGAAAAAACTAATATCGATCTGAAAATTTATTCGGACAAAACTGAACGATATAAAGCGCAAGATGGTTCAAAACAAGAATGTACAGAAGTATTTATAAATACACTTGTAACAGAAATTGCAAAAGGTTGTAATACATTGATTGATTATAAATGGTGCAATGAGATTGGCTTAAATGAGCAGCAGAAGGAAAATAAAAAGGATGAATTGAATAACAATCAGATGACACAGAGATTACAATCAGATAATACGGAGATAATGACGGTAACCAATTTGTGCACAGAGGTGATGCCAGGAGCACAATCAGTAATGAACACATATGTGAACTTGGATACGTCAAACTGTTCTGATTTGAACTTTGAAGACATATTCGGCGATATTTCGTCACTTAATGACGATAATATGATAGATAAAATTGATGCAGAATGGATGGATAAAATTGAACTGAAATTCTTAGAAAGCTGACAGTATTTAGTTTTGCTATTAATTTAATGCAATCATATTGTATATCAAGACTGAAAGTGAAACACAGTTATAGATTTAGTAGTTATTTTTTGTTGTAAAATTTACTTTTACTTTTTGTGATAATAAAAGTGCATAAAATCGCACTGGAGCAGATCTAGTTCACCAACGGCTCAATCTCCCATACTAAAATATATTATTTTGTTGTAAGAATGATTGTATATGTGAGCAGAGTTGACTTTGAAACTTAAATCAAGTTAGATAATAACTTAAATTACTTTTATTTTCTTCCCCTTCTCATTCTAATGTATGTGAAATATTATCGAGCTAAATATTAATTTTAGGGATAAGTTACAGAGAGATATAACAGAAATCGAAAACTTTAATGATTCAATTTTTTAAGAAAATGTGTATAGAATGATGATATAAACAACTAATTATTTTATCGAATTTTTCATGTTTGTGGGAAAAAGTAAAAATGTCAATATTGCTATTAACTTAATTTAATGATACATTATTATTTAACAATACTGACGTAAAATTATATATCAAACGTACAGGTAAATATAATAATGAACAAAAATCAGTAAATTTCAGTTAAATTTAAAAAATCGTTCACCTCTGCGGTGCTATAACTTTATATTTACTATGTACATCATTATACTTTAAATATTTCTAGTCAATCATAATTCCTGTTTACTTTGGCACTAGTGTTAGATACTTCTTAAATTCTGGAAGTACGCATTCTCGTGGATTGAGCGGTTTTCTTGCTGTCAGATAATCGCTGAGATATTGCGGCAAGAAACAAAGGATACCCTTACTAGCCAGCATGGCCCAGTCTATAGGCTGGTTTACCTGTTGAATGTAATACCTTATCTTTTTAACAAAATGCTGAGTAATAATATATTTAAATTTATTGCCAATCATTTATTTTAGAGATCTTTGTGATACAACAAAAAGAAATTTATTTATCAGCTCTATTGCTTACCTGTTTCACATTAACGAAACAATGCGTAATTCTATGTCCAGACGGACTAGCATCATAGGGCGGCCTGTAATAAGTCAAAATAAAAAAGAACAGAATTTTATCATGTTTGTTTTAATCGAAATTACAACGTATCTATCACCTTGCTTGCGTGACTAAACCACCGCCGGCTTCGATTAGTCTCTTGAACTGATCGTACTTCTCATCGGATACCATAAGCAGTGCTACTATATCGGAAAATGGACCGTTCGGTTCCTTCTGCAATTTCAATCTCCATCTGTGAGCTGCAGTCGCTATCGCTTGTTCCATGTCACTGTTCGGCTGTGGAATTTTATTCTGACTCTTTGGATTACCCCATTCGTATTCCTCTTCCTGCAAAATTTTTAAATTGTGATACAAAACCAAATAATCTTAAGAAAACATATAGTAAAATTAAAACACACTAATATACGAACATCGAGGAATCTGCTTTCTTGTTCGGAGTCACGTAAATACGAGTAGTGGAGAACCCACTTTCCAGCGGCTATACTGCCAAGCATTTTCTCGTTCCTAGAGAGTCTGACGCACAATAGATGAGTAGCACTATTGTCGAAGTTCGCGTCTGTCGATACGTTTCCGCCAAGTTCTTTTATTATTTGTTCGTATACGCTTCTATTCTAGATTAGATTAGAAAAGAATACTCGGCATTTATTTTTGCTGCGTGATATACAGTGATATACAGTGCATATATTCAAAAGTATAATACCTGTATACCCGAGAGCATGAACTTTGGTGTGATTGGTGATTCGCATCTGTATTTCATCGCATCTTCTTCAATACGTTCCTCGCTCATGTTATTTTCTTCACTTTCACGATCAATTATATCACACTGGTTATTATCATATCTTTGTAGGTTTGACGATGGCTAGAAATATATTAACATTGCGTTATTTCAACAAATAAATTATATTAATTCAACAAATAAAGAGCATTGCAAAAATGATATACAATAAATCGTTCATTGACCAACAGACAATTAAACTGTGATTTTGTAGAAAAGTGTAAAGTCAATCGTACAAGAATAAAATCTGTTCAATAAGGAAACAACTCATAATTTTCTTATATATAAGTCGACAAAAAAATATACAACATAATAAGTACTCGTTTTGGATGATTCGGGTCTTCCCACACAATAGCATCAATAGGTTGCGAGTCTTTTACTATACCTAAACCATAATTATTAGATTAATAAAACATTTATTCATAAAATATTGTGCGCAAAAATTGAGTGCACACATAAGTTTTCCTTAAATCTATATCTTGATGAACTATAAATACTTACAATTTTGTATATGATCAGAAGCTTCGACATCATATTTCTTTTCAGCAGATAACGAATATCTGTTCTCGGGAGTATTCGATGTTCGTTGAAGTACTTTGTTTAATTCTGCTATTTGCCTATTTATTACAAGATTTATATTTACGTCACACTGTATTATATATGATATTAAAGATTCAAAATTTTACACAAGTCATACATACATGTTTATCTCGTTACTTGACTTATTAGGCGTTAGAGTATCTTCTTCATTGAAATCAAGTTTTCGGTTAATAGACATGGAAGATGATGACACATTTTTGTTTGGCTGATCGTTTATTTTTTCTTCAGCTCTTTCCACAAAAGAATTGTTTGATCTCAGTGTCGCTTCATCTGCTTTATCTTCCTAATAATTAAATATATAAAATAATATTTTAGTGTCATAATACTTAAAAAATTTATTTGCACGTATTTGTGTCTTACTTTTTCAAATACTTGACCTGGATTCTTCAGTTTATCCCAGAGTTGTCTCTTTAACTCTGAAAGCGGCTGCAAGTAGACTCGATTATACTCTGATTAATTTGAACGCGTAATTACTTTTGCAAAAAAACGACAATATTTACCGTGCTAGGAGCGCGCCGTTTTGTAGGTGGTTCCGTCACTTGCAGATCTGGAAAATTTTCCACCCATTTGACCCATCCTTTTCGTGTATCGGGTGAAGGATCAGGCTTGAAGACTTGTCCATAAGGAGTCTCCGGAGTGGACAAATGAAATGGTGATTTCGGTGTTTGATTCATTACAAGACTGAGTCTCTTGTTTATTAATGGAGTTTCCACAGATGTTCCTTGAGGCTGTAAAATTATTAAAATTTTACGCACACATTAATATATATTATATTTGTATGTCTCCCAATTGTAAATCATTGTTAACTTAATGTTTTTATAAAGAATGAGTTAATAAAATTGCAAATACCTTTATTGATAAGAAACGTTTTGGTGTAAGAATAGCTCTAGTTGTGGTCTGTTCCAAATTTGGTATATTTTCGCTGACATTCGTAAGATGTGATCTATCTGGTGCTTTAACACAAAATCATCACGCACATATAACCAATAAATAAATTTAAAAAAATCTGTTTTGAAAACAGAATGCACGTTTACTAAGCGAGATGTCTTAGGTACAAATAGAAATTTACTCATTGTTTCTCCGACGAGAAACAAAGTTTCATTCACGTGCGTTAATTGCTCGGCGCAAGTTATCAACCAAGCGGCAGTTACAGCGGGCAATTTCCATCTCACCGCTGCGTTGTACTTGTTTCCTTCTGGAGTTGGACAAATCAGATGCGTGCTGCCGTATGTGTTCTTCTCCGCATTAGCTTTGCGCGCAAACATATCCTGACATCTAAATATATTTGATGTACACATACATACTAAGGTGAAGTAAAAAGTTCTGAGCGTTTTCATCGTCGAAATAAAGCAAACAAACGCTCAGAACTTTTTACTTCACCTAATATAATACATATTATACAGAATATAATTGCACGATTAGAATTGTAAATAAAAATAAACAATTACATAGCGCCAAGTTTGGTGGCTAATGTCGAAAGATACGTTCGTTCCGAACCAGTATACATGCTCATTGTTATAACACATTCAGACAATGGACTACACGATTTTTTGATAGACAATGGTCTGTGATAATACGTAACGTCGACAAGACGCTCCTGATTGATACAATCTTCCTGTTAACACATTAACCGAACGAATATTAGTATAATTTTCTAAATATAATCTCTCTCTCTTTCTCTCTCCCTCTCTTTCTTTCAATAAGAAATAGAAAAAATTATAATATAAACACACGTACGATAAATAAATCGGTCACAATTTCATTGACCGTGTGTTTTAGTGATGCTCCGTGTATAGGTACGACGCCATAGTCCGGAATACCACTGTACGAATTCGAAACCACTCGACCGCCCAGCATCACGATTGTTTCCTTCACATTAATGTCTTCGAAACCGGTCACAACAAATGTTAAACCTGTTGCACACAGTGTTACAAATAATACATTGACATGCGTGCCGTTCGAAATGTGAAAAGAAAAACTAGAATCTTAACAACAACTTAACTTTGAATAATTTCTCGTTCACCAAGCTCTGACTGAGCGGTTCGATGCTATCGTTTTCGGCGATGTTCTTAGTTTTTGCGATATCTGACGAACGCATCTGGCTGGTTGTCACAGTTTTATCTTCCGGACCAAGCATACGAGGTTTCACGAATCCTTCCGTCGTAGTATGAAATTCTATAATTCAATTATTTCGTCGCTTTAACAAGAAATTTATATATCTTATCAAAAATTTTATACGAGACTTCGACGGTTAAATCAATAACATCTGTACACATTTGTTGCCAACAAGTAATTTATTTTATTTACCACTACTTTCTTGGAGATACTGCTGCACGAGATCAGATTGTAGTTGTTCGTTCGCAGGCGAAAGTTTCTTCGCTAAATTGAGAGTCGGTACGGAAAGTTTCGTCGGTTGTTGCAACATTTGTAAATTCTAAAACAGCGAGATGTACAATACTTTTAATACATTGACTTTTTAAACACAATCTAAAAGTCAGAAAGATTAAAAATATAATTCTTTAAATACTATGCACCTCACCTTTTTACTAAGAGGAGAAGCAGGTGTTTCGACAATTGTCTTAGGAACTTCACCTCTTGCTTCGAACAAAAAGCGTTCTTCTGGCGCAGGTCGCTTCAGTTTCATACTCTCTTCCAGCCATTCTATACTCACGATACAACAGCTGCTCCAAAAATATAAAAGCAAACAATAGAAAACAAAGAAATTCAAATCAAAGATAATAAAATTTTTATCCTCTGTTAACAATACCGTAAACCTCTCGCTTTTATCGCCTTCAGTTCCGCGGACGCTTTGTTCTTGTCACCGACGATCACATGCGTCACGGCATCCGATATATCATCGAGACGCATCGCACAGCCGACATTTAGTATTTTATTCAATTTGTCCCTGAGAGT
Organism: Pseudomyrmex concolor; assembly: GCA_014839585.1. Lineage (NCBI taxonomy): Eukaryota > Metazoa > Arthropoda > Insecta > Hymenoptera > Formicidae > Pseudomyrmex > Pseudomyrmex concolor. The sequence goes on from QVOB01016562.1 coordinate 31,706, forward strand.
TGTCACGAATCCAGTGAGATAAATCTGCGAAGATAAAATATCTCGCGAGTAAAGTTGATAGTAATAATACGGGAAAAAATACACAAAAAAATACAAAAAAATATACAAAGAATTTTGAGAAAGATTTACATTACATCCGTCAAGAAACGGTCCAGCTGATTTAACTTCGTTGAAGGTGAGCCGATCTATAACATTTACAGCAGCTGTTGAAAGAAAATATATATTTTAAAGAGTAAAGAGTGAAGACAAAATAAATCGCAATTGCATGCAAATAAATATATCGATTCTCACTAATCAAGAAAGTTAACGGTACCTGCATCTACAAAAGAAAAATTCGATATTGTCGAACTGAGAGTCTCGTTGACGTAAGTATTTTGAGGCTTTTCAAATGGTATGGTGCTAATATTTGAACAATTTAGCGTTGCACGAGCTGAAAAATGCATAGAGAATATTATTTTGCAGGCAAATTAATACTATTTATTACTATTATTTTGACAATGATAGCCTACTATCATTAGATACGTACTGTTTGACTTTTCTGGTGTCGAACATGATTTACTGGATTTAATAATAAAATTTTGAAACGGTAAAGCATATCCCACTTTAATACTCTCGTACACCCAATCAGGTTTCAAACAAGCAATGTCATTGCTCATAGCATATTTCAGCTTGTCACTTAACGGACCATTTTCATTAGCTAAAACTACTCGCACTTTTTTTCCATCTAAAGGACCCATAAATGTCTAGAACAAAAACAAGAGTAAAACATCACACAATAAGTCACATAAGTTAATTGTTGAAGTCTCATGTCAGTTGCTATTATATAAAATAACATTTAATCCTACTCCTCCGTGATCATGTATCAGACGTTTGAGTTCTTCTTTTTGATGTTTAGAAAGATTGGTCGTAGTAACCGTTAAGTTCTTAAAAACAGGACATCGATATTTATCAAATATTTGATCATCTGCCTTAATTACTTCTTTTTCTTCTTTTAAATTTGCTTCCCAGACAGCATCTATCCATTCTTTTGTCATAATTGGTATTTTCATACCTATAGCACACTAAGAAGAAATATAAATTGGACATATGCATGTTTCTAAATAATTATTATTGCATTACATTATCATTAACAAGTTGGATAACATTATGAAATATTTCTTAGTTAATTATATATTTGTGTCTATGGAAGAGTTTACCTCATATTTTGCCGACATCACAGAGTCAGCTATTAAGTGTGTGACAGAAATTCTCAATTGTTTTGTAAAGAATCCTCCCATATATTCTACCAACTGTTGTATGTGATCCTGCAATAACGAATTGAAATTTTGAAATTAAAATATTCTTATAAATGACTACAACTTTGACTATTTGCAGTAATTATGAAATAAATTTACCTTGTTCTCTGAACTAAAACCTGATGCACAAATACACATTCCTTTCATAGCTGTTGTATATATTGGATTTTTTCCCTCTGGAATGGGTTCCCCATTGTTAAAACAATTAAGCAGACATTTTGGTGACACTATTCTGCTGAAATACACACTTGGAAGTTACTTTAGCCAGCTTTGATTTATCTCAATATTATAGAGTATAATTCTTACAAGATAAATATGTTGTATAATAAGCTAAATATCTGTATACTGATAAAAACTAATTTTGATGCTTACGAGCACTTGAAATTTCTCAGCTTTGCAAATACATCACCCTTGAATTTTTCTATGACAAATACATCATTCTTTGATGGCTGTATTTTGTTACACGCTTCTTCAATAATCCACACTGGTTGCAAACCGTATTCGTTGCATTTCTAAAAAGTAGAAGAGATAAATAACTTTCAAGAGATAGATAAATTTCATTCAAGCACATTCCTGATTTCTTTCAGACATGTCAACCTCAGACTAAACATATCAAACGTGTACGCACTAAAATAAATATATTACGAGAAAATAAAAATACGAACGTTGAACGCCTGCCACATCTTTTCGTCGCAGTCATTTTCGGATTCACACTGATTCGGAACGACAAAATGAATATTTACATCGCATTCGATCTGACTTTCTTGAGTCGTCATTGCACAGTCCTTTAAACTTTAATTGAAATTTCGTTCCGACTTCTTACTATCGACTCGTACATGAACACGGTTCATGAAACATGCACAATATCGGAGCACACTTGTTGTAACACACAAAACTCTTGTTCCAAATCTGAAAATAAGAAAAATAATTTCTACTTCCCTAATATTTTTTAAGAAAAAAGTATCAAGAACTGTTGTATTGGCGGGACGGATAAATATTCGGGACATATACCAATTGAAGAAAACGAATTACTGGAATGGCTTTTCTTATCGGTTTTCGAACCTGTCGGACAATCCACTTGGTGATCGCGACGAATCACTCGCAACGAATTCAAGCTGTGTTGATTGGCTGATTTGACCAACGTGATTGGTCAAGTTCATGAGATTTGTAAACTCGCGCATTTATCTATATACACGTAACGTATACTATAAACGCTGCTTTCCTTTTAGGGGACACAGTCGACACATTCGACACAAAACGTCACACGTTGCCAATCACTGATGTGCGCCTGGCTAAAAGTCAGCACTGATTGGCGACGTGTGACGTTTTGTGTCGAATGTGTCGA